>VURO01048096.1:4570-47716 GCA_015108175.1 Pelvicachromis taeniatus
GATCCAGACCTCTTTTCTGGCTGTAGTGGCTTGAATGAAGCAATTCAAAGGAAGCCCACAGATTTTTAATTAACGCAGTGATTTTGATGAAGGCAGCTGTCACTGAGGACGTGATGGAGTCCCGTCCTCTGTATGAGTCCTGCTGAGTCGCACCTCTTCCAGGTTAGGCGATCACATGGTTAAATAGCCGAATGTTGGGGGGTAATGTAGAGTGAGCGAGCTGGCGCTGCAGATCCACCGTCAACAAACTTGTTTATGGTGATCTGTTGAGTCAAGTGGGGGCTGAATCTAAATTTAAGCTCCTAAATCCTTCTAACCGTCCGCATGGCTCTATTTTAGTCTCACTGCCTCTTTTTTTTTCAACTTTCTTTGATGTGAAAATACTGACTGCAAGAAAAGTCTGTTTGTTAGTAAAATGTGCCAGCGGCACAAACTGCCCGACACTTTTAAAAGTTTGCTGCTAGTAAATTTTTTTTGGTGTCTCATCAGTGCCAACTGTGGTATCACTATCAGACTACTTTAATGAGGTGATAAGTGCAGCATCAGCTTTGTCTTCAAATATATACACCGTATTTCCTGGCAGTGCGACTACACACTGAATCTGTTGACTTAAACGGATTTCAGCGCTGAAATGCCGAGTGTCTTGTCAGTTTTGCAGGTGTGAAATCTGCAGGTGAGGCGGCGGCCTTTGCTTTTCTGCTGTCAGTGGATTCGTTTTTCATCGCTTTTTTTGACCACCATACAAAAATGTGCAGGATGCTTTTGGAGAAAATGCTAAATTGTTTCCAAAAATTCTCCTAGAGGTGACTCGTTATGCTAAAAATGCAGCCTTTGCTAATTTGCTGCTTGTTGCACCTCCATTACTTTTATGCATCTTTTATTTGGCAGCTGCCCATCTGCAGTGCTTTGCCAGGTTTTGGTAGC
Source organism: Pelvicachromis taeniatus (assembly GCA_015108175.1). Taxonomy (NCBI): domain Eukaryota; kingdom Metazoa; phylum Chordata; class Actinopteri; order Cichliformes; family Cichlidae; genus Pelvicachromis; species Pelvicachromis taeniatus. The sequence continues at coordinate 5,495 of VURO01048096.1, forward strand.
TTTGACCAATCTTCTGGTAATGAGAAACAGATTGTCTTGTCGCTAAATCGAGGCACAAAATAAGACTTTGTACCCCTCAGCAGTAAAAGCCTGATGGGACGTTGCTGTCACTGCTGGGCAGGCGAGCGGCATGGCCGCAGAAACTTAAGAACGAGGCAACGTAGGCGTTTCAAATGAACACCACAGGTCGAGAGTAACACTGGCAGCCGCCGTTATTTTCCTGTAGTGTTAAAATCTGCAGTTTTCAGTAAATTCCCAGCTGCAGACCTCCAATAAATCACGATTCGTTTAAATACTCACCTCCAAAGATCTCCAAAAAAGTCACTGTTTGAATTAAACGGGACAGCTGAATTCTGCTACATATTTATGCAATAACTAAAAAAAATAATGAAAACTGACACCAGGCGTCTTTAGTAAATTCAAATGGTAATTTTCAAAAGAGGGTTTTGGGTTGTGCCAAATTTTCTGGCACTAATTTTCCCATTTTAATGAATTCTGAGATTTGAATAAATCCTGGAAATTTAAAGTTTTGGACTTTGTTGGAAATTTGCAGCTGCTCTCATGTAGACTTGCAGCTTTCTTGTCCTTTGACTTTATGTCTTGTACCACACTTGACTGCCATGTTGGGCCCACAGAGGCCTGGGTTTGGTCCAGGAGAGGGCAGGGAGACACAAGACCTCCGAATGATTAACGAGTCACAGCAGACTCCAGCCTGATATGTATGAATGTGTAGTTGGTGTTGGACGGTGGTTTAGCTGCTGTAGGCCCAGTGTTTGAACCGTGAACTCTGGTGGCAGAGCAGCCCTGCTCGGGCTTGGATTCTGCTCAAATGTTTTGTATTTAACTCTTGTTTTGTTTTTTTTTATGCATCATTTTGCGTAGCCTTAAGTTTGTGTTTTAGTTTGTGTAACCAGAAGTTTTTAGTTGAGAGTAATACCCGAGCATGCAGGGAAACTGCTGGAATTTCACAGGACAGCCAGCATACCAGACGCTACAAACAGCATCACCTGATAAATCTGTGTAATACGATTATTAACATACTAACTGCAAATAAAATCTACTGAAAATCATAAAAGGTAGTTGATATTTAGTGGCTTTTGACCAAAGGAAGCTACTAAAGTAGCTTTGCCTGAACATACAGTTCATCCTATTTGTCTTATGGTGCTTTGCTGGTTATAGCATTTGTGATGAGACCTGGTTTTCTTTGAACAGAAATAATTATCCAATTGTCAGTGTTATCAACAGTAAAGGGGTTGACAGACATGTTTAAGTCGGTATGTGTTTCATAAACAGTCGTTTATGCCAGTTTTTCAGTTAAGAAAACGGTCAACCTTCAGCTGGGCACACGGTGCCATCAGCAGGCAGTCGGGTCATCACACTCTTTATTTTTCTTTTATTTTTGGCCCGTTTTACAAGCAACTCTTACAGTTTATGCTAGAGACAAAATTCGATTGGTTTTGGAAGAAAAGACGAGCTTTACGGGGACATTCGGTGTCTCACGGCAGCACAAATGTGCGACTGTCTGAACGCAGAGATCAGCTCTGCCTACATCTGACCGTGCGTTGTTAAGATTAGTGAAACTCCTCAAACATTTTGGGTTGGAGATAAAATTCAAATGGTTCCTGAAAGATGAGAATTATTTACAACTGTGGAGACAAAATTACCAAATGAATCCAGACGGCCTGTTTGATACTTTGGCTGATCCAGTTTGAGACTCACTGAGACTTCAGGCCTCTCCAGGGGTTAAACCGTCCAAAACGAGCCACCTTTAATCAAGACTGATGATCTGGATTATCTGGTGCTTGGAAAGATTTCGTTTCTCTATAAAGCTGCAAAGAAAAGCTTTGATGCTATTTTCTAACTCGGTCGTGGTCGGCGCAGCGTCTCTGCTTTGCTGTCTTCATTCGTGCAGGAGTGCAAACATTTTTAACCGGGTACAACTGAAGCGGTTTGTTAGTCGTTTGGCATATCGATCCTGGAGGGGTCCTGACTGCACACCGAGGTTCACTGGCTGCTCTTTAAATGTCTCGTACATCCATATCATTAAAAGATGAGTGGGAACTCTGAGATGCTAAATGATCAAAATCAGCGAACAGAGCGAGGGCGTCTGAAATCTTATGTATCGCTTAGTGTTGTTTTTCAATGAGCTTCATACTTGGTGCTGAGAAGTGATGTGTGATGTAATAATGTAAAACTAGTCTCATAGTTCAGATGCTAATCTTTCAAAATGTCAAATGTTTTGTTTTTTTACATTGTGCTGTGCTGACCTGCACGATTTTATTTTATAAAGGCCTTTTTTTTGTTTACTGTAACTTTTCTGACTGAATGTTGCCGTCACCTGGTATTAAAACATTAAAACACGATGCTTGAAGTACACAGACATTCAATACAGATTCGTTTTAGACTGAAAATTTTGTTTTAGTTTTGCAGGTGAAGTTGAAATGATGAAAATGTTTTTTGCCGTTGTAACAGCAGTAGACCTGAAGTCCAACTTTAGTCGGGCATTTTAATCTTTTAGCTTTTAGTATTTTGCATGTTTGACTGATCATATGTTTTGAATATTACAGTGGTCAATTAGTAATTCAGATGAATCCAAATTTATTTAGTGCTTTGTACAAAAGTGAGAGCACATGTTACAGACGGTGGAAACATTACAGGAAGTCAGGATGATGAGTTACGCAGTCAGAGTCAAAACACAGACTAAAGCTCTGAAAACGGAAACGCAAAAACTTCTACGCACATGTATGAAGCGGGCTGATTGGCACAGTTACAGTTTATCATACAGACAAGCCCAGAGCTGGTTACTAGGAGAAGGGGGGGGGTTCAACAGGTCGACGTAATGATGTTAAAAAAGGAACTGCGCTGGAAATTCAAAACACACAACAAAAACACAATTATGTAAACCTTAAATTGATAGCAAATAACTATTTTTTAAAAAGTTAGTAAACACTGGTGATAGTTAATTATCTTGCCAAGTATCCTTGGGCAACACTTCTGCTCTCATTACCCCGGGGTAATGGGACTTTCATGAGCTGATCTATAGTTACTCAGTAATAGTTTGCGAATACCCCGAGTACAGGTCTAAATGTATTTTGCATCTAAAACCTTTAATATGTATTAAAAGGGAACCTGGACATAGTTCCAGGTGTACAATTTTATTTTAACTGGGAGTTAAAACAGAATGAGCAAGTGTGGTTTTTCCTTTGTTTCGTAAACTCAGAGTGGTTAGAAATAATGATTATGTAACAGTGAAAATATCTGTTTTTAACAGCATGTTTTAGCAGGAGACGACATTTAAAGACCTACACATGTAAGTAGTCAAAGTTCACTTTAAAACTTTCACTAATGAACCTTTGTCCTGCAGGTTTTAGATGTGTCCTCGATCCATCACAGCTGATTTAAACGGCGAAATTACCTCCTCAAGTTTAGTAATGAAACTAAACTAATTTCCGGACTATAAGCCGCTACTTTTTGCACAAGCTTTGAACCCTGCGGCTTATTGTCCGGTGCGGCTTTTCTAAGGCTTTTTCATGATTTTTGTGACATCGTAAGAGGATTTGTTTTGGTTTGTTCCGCCATTTTGCCTGGCGGAAAGGCATGTGATCAGACACGGAAAAGAGTGATATGTTGGTCACATGTCCGTCCGCCTGCCAAAGTAGGCAGTACTTTGTACGGCATGTACGAATTAGCACGAAAAAAGAGACTAGATTAGCAAGCTGGCTCTGGCTGGCCCTGTACCCATATCTGCAGCAGGTCTCCAAGGTGAACAGCCTCTGGCATGTTAGAACAAGGCAGCTAAGGGAAGTCGGCAAGTCAGATCCATAACTTCAGGATAAGGATTGGCTCTAAGGGCTGGGTCGGTCGGGCGGCGGTGCACGGCCCACTTTGCGGGGCTCTTCCAAGGCTGGTGGAGCAGTCGCTCCGTTGCCCTCCACCTGCAAGGTGAGCCGTGCACCGCCGCTACTAGCAACTAGCCCGCCCGCTCGCTAGCGCTACTAGCCCGCTCGCTAGCGCACCTGCGGCTAATGTATGAACAAAATATGATTTTTTTTTTCATCATTTCAAGTTGTGCGTCTAATATTCAGGGTCGCTTTGTAGTCCGGAAAATACGGTAATCCTGTGATTCAGGTGTGTTGACCCAGAGTGAGATCTAAAGCCTGCAGGACACCGGCTCTTCAGGCCTGGAGTTCCCCACCCCTGCTTCAGGACAAAAAGGCAGGAAAAAGTGACGTGAGTGATGGTAGTTTGTTTTAACAGTACTCGTCAGGACAGTATTGGCTTTGATCCTCATTAAGTCAATTCCAGTTCAAAGAAAGCCCAGAACCAGCTAACAGGTGACCTTTAAACATTTTGACCAAGTTGAATTTAAACCTTCATACAGTAAGAAGCAGCAGCTCTCAGAGAAACGATGACTGAACACAGGCAAGAAATCTAAAACTACAGTTAATAATAAAGAAATCATGAGTATTAAAAAGTTACACACGCTGAAGGCGATGAGTTACAGGTCAGCTTAAAGTCACAAAAACAGCAGCAAAGTTTAAGTAAGCTCAACATGGCCCACTAAGCCATTGTAGTACACCACCTCTGGTGCCCCCAGTGAGGACCCAAGGTCAGGGAAACTACTAAACACAAATGATGAATTGGACCTTATTAACAGCAGACGGTACACATGAACATAAAACCAAATGTTTCTGACCTCTGCTTACAGTAAGTGTATCAAAGAAAAGACGTAAACTTTTCGAACCATCTTTCGAGCATTTCAAGATGCTCAAAAAACAAAAACATCCATCCATCCATTTTCTTCTGCATATCAGGGGCCGGGTCGCGGGGGCAGCAGCCCAAGCAGAGAAGCCCAGACCTCCCTCTCCCCAGCCACCTCCTCCAGCTCATCCGGCGGAACACCAAGGCGTTCCCAGGCCAGCCAAGAGATATAATCTCTCCAGCGTGTCCTGGGTCTGCCCCGGGGCCTCCTCCCGGTGGGACACCGGAACACCTCACCCAAGAGGTGCCCAGGAGGCATCCCAGTCAGATGCCCAAACCACCTCAACTGGTTCCTTTCGATGTGAAGGAGCAGCGGCTCTACTCTGAGCCCCTCCCGGATGGCCAAACTTCTCACCTGACACAAATGAACATGATGACACCACAGGGGAAGTGTAAAACTAAATACAATGAAGAAAGAACACAATACTCTTTCAAAATAAAACAGGAAAACATGGAGACATAGACATGACAACACAGACTTGACAACATGAAACACGCAGACAAGAAATACACGACAACTAACACAGAAGGCTTGGGTGAAACACAACCAAGACTAAACTTGAGGCAATCTAAATAATAATCCTAAAACTTAACATTATCTTCATAAATACAACAAAAGAGATAAAAAAAAAAGAAAAGAACAGAAAACACTGGGTCAGGGAGCCAGCCTGTGACAAAGGTCTTGTAGACCTTTCCTCATTACTTTTATTGTGTTTGTTTATTTAACCAGGAAGTGCTTTGAGATTAAAATATCCCGTTCAAGGAAAACACACCATTACAAGGTTACAAAAACTATAAACAAGATCTCTTTATTAAGAACTACTTATTATAGCTACCAGAGTTTTAGAGTGCTAACTGTTAATGGTCTATGTTACACTGCATTGTCCTAAAATAAAGACAATAATGCAAAATAGAAATTTCTTTTGAGCCCATAAAACCACGAATGAAACTCCTCACTTGTTTCGTTAACCTTTATGTTGCTACAGACTTCTTTCAGTCTTGTTTGCTGGTCTAACTGGTGGTTCATGTCAGGCAGCTCTGTGTTGACATTGCTAAAACCTTTCTTCTGATGTAGCTGTTTATCAGAAATGGACACATAGTTTTGAAAAGAAAGAGGAGGAAGAGGAGGAGGTCTGGTCACTGAGTACTTCCAGACCTCTAATGAATGAAGACAGATATGAGGACAGAGTGTCCGCCCTACCCCTGCGAACTTTGACCTGTGATGCAGGATAGCTGAGGGTTAGCTGACAAGAAAAGAGAACTTTGTCTTGGGAGCATGGCTTTATTTACAACAGGTAATTGCATGATATACTTCCAAACCGGTGAATTGAGAAATTTCATGCTGGCACTGGAGGAAATGTTTTCAAAGGCCTCATTATTGCTTGTGCAAAATGTGTCCTACTTACACTGATAAACTGTATAATATCATCACTGGCTTTCTGTTAAGACCTCAGCGACAAATTGTGTGAGTAATTATAGGCAAGCCTTTTTTGTCTGTCATTAACTACCCCATCTCCTTATCTCTGGATTTTAGACCAACCCCAGTCTTTTGATATTGCTGAAATCTTCCTTGACAAGTGTTGAGGATGTCTCAAAGTAATGTGCAGCTCATTCAGCAGGGCCTTATCCTTAATCCCTGACCTAGGAGAGGGAGGACTCAGTGTAACAGGGAGTGGTGGGAGTATAAGATTACACTAAGACTGTAATTATAAGGCCCCTGGGCTGATAGGGAAATGCTAACATACATGAATGCACAAATATACAAGCTCCTGCACACGTGCATGCATTGGTTAACTAAGACAAACATGGGGCTGTGGGTATCAAAGATCGAGGTTTGGTTTGAACTGACAAAGGATTCAAGAATTCTGTTGCTTAACATTGTCGTTTTCAAACCTGGGTTGTTTTGTAATGGTACAAATAATTCAGATATGGTGACAAATTCTTAAGTGTTGTGAATGAAAAGAAGCCGGTCTCAGTCTGGTCAGAGATCAGTTTTAGAGCATGACTTCAGTGAAACTCACCTCTCCAACAATGGCCTAAATGGCATTAATTGCCAGGTGTGCACTGCTTTTAATGGGATAGACACTTTAATTCTTCTTAAAAAGCATTTTTTTGTTGCAGCTTTGCTCTGCATTAGTCATTACGTACAGTAAGAACTGCTCACCAACTGACTAGCACCTTATTCCTTAATTTTTTTCTACACTTAGCCCTGCAAAATATGATATGAGACACATAGCTGTGACTGTAAGCACTGGATTCCCACCCACCCTTCCTTCAAACCTTCTGTTTGTAAGGGACAGCTAATCAGAAGAACCTTGCCTAAAAGGGAGACGATCTAAAGTGATTTGTTTCAGGCAGTGGATTGAGTGATGAGATTGCACCAGCTCCTGGTAAAATATAAGTAAGGATGATTGTAAAGTGTGAAAAATGTAAAACTCTTCTACCACAGTCGAAGAACAAATATGGAGCTGGAAATGCACATCAAAGGTCCACTTTAAGCAGAAAGACATGCACCCACTATCCTATATCTATATTCAGGATATATATGAACACAAACTCTTATTTAATTACTAGAACAACACTGAAACCGTCAACACACAAGGGTTACAATAAGTTTGAAAAAGGCAAAAGCCAAGGTGAAAGTGCCGTCCATTGGTGAAAATCAAAGAGAGTACTGTCAAAGAGTGCCGCAGCATCATCAAAGCCACAGGGGTTAGAGCTGACATAACAAACACAAGAAGCGGGCTTGATCCAATTCTCTTCAAACAACCACTAATTTCATGTCGCATATTTGAACGTGAATGCCCAACTGTGTTTGCTCTGTGTGACCTCTGACCCCTGTTCCTCATCCCTATAACCCCCACCTTACCCTGCCATGCTCAGTAGGACTTAGACCAGCCCACTCAGTGGAACAAAGTGCAGGCCTCCTAATCAGCTCATTTAGAGCAGATCAATGGCACTGATGACAAGAGCCTAAGCGGAGACTGTGCACCAAATGAGGGCTGAACAAAACAGCCTTCTTAAACGATTGCCTTGGAGCAAATAACCCCCCGGCTGAGTGGGGTCATGAGGTTGGTGACCTAGGTGGGTGCAGCAGTTGAGGTGTCCGACTGCGCTTGAGAGTGGGGGGGGTTGAGTCCCTGGTGTCCCCGCTGGTGGGCCAGCTGAACAAACAGCTGGGAACAAGGCCAGACTTCAGTGTGCAGAGACACAAAGCTCCAGCCATGGAAGTCCAGTTTCAGGTCAAACCAGGCAAGACTTTAGACCCACGACAGCATGAAGACAGTGTGCTGCTTTCTTCTGTGGAGAAAAGGCACAGGCACATCAGGGCACATAGCAAAATGAACACATAACCATCTAACTGAACCCACACACATGAACAACGGAGTATGAACACATCCTCATTTACACAGCGTTTACAGACTACCTTCACATGAGCTCTGTCTCTCTCTAATCCATTACACAACAAGGCCTGTGTCTATCTAACTTTTTCCTCAAAATAACACTCCTCTATCTACAAGCAATTGATCTTCACTCGTCTGTTCCTCCACAGGACATCCACTGTTTCTGCTGACTTTACTGCTCTCTGGCAACTCCTAAATATGTGGCCTTGTTGACATCCCCCCCCAGTGGTAACCACATTCCATGAACCTTTCCATATCTGCTCAGTGTCTTTCAAGATGTACATTCTTTTGCAATAATGATTATGTAAAAGCTTGGAGCTCTGACAGCTGGAGAAGAAAAAATGCTGAAAAGATGCTGGCTGTGGCTATTATAGGCCTGGGAAAGCAAGACAGCTACAGAAAGTGACAGAGGTTGTCCAGATAAATCCATTCCTCGTGCCCGTCGCCAAACAAAACACAGAAAAGACTCCATTAGCTCTGCTCAACCTGAGTCATGTGCCCAATTTTTGCGCTCCAGTTCTGGCAAAACAAGGTCAGTGCGAGATATGAAAAGGTTTGGTAAAATACACGTGCACAATCGTACACACAGAGAGCCTTGTTTGGGACAGCGGGGGGCGCAAGCTGTGATAATGAGTGGCACACATGAAAGGGTGGCTCCTCCTGAGTAAGCAAACTTCACCAGTGGAGCCGTTGTTAACAAGCTGACCTCTGAGCCTTCTCAGTGGGAACATTGCACCACCACCACCAAAACCACCCCACATGAAGCCCCTCGGCTTGCCCTTCTGCATGGGAGCGCACCATAAAAATGACATCATTAAGGCTGATGTTCTGGATAGAGGGACGGCTGGTAAATGGCAAAGCGGAGTGCGAGTCTGGGAGCACACCCATCTCTGCAAGCATCTCTACACAATCGATCATTGTGGTAACAAAGGAATCCCAGAATGCACTGCGCTTCAAGAGGGAGATTCTTTAAGAAATTTCCAGGAAAAGATGTTCTTCCTGCAAATTAACTCTACTACTGGTCATGTGGTAGTGCACCAGTGCGTTTTTGTCAGCAGTGACACCCATCTTTAGGAGAAGACTGCAGCAGGTAACAAAGGCCCAAAAGTGTTAGGGTAAAAGGTCATGTTGCCACAGCTCGCAGAACCACAGCTTCACACTGTGCAGTGGCTATGATGTAGCCTACACAACTGGCTGACGCGTGTTTCTTGCGTTTATACTGTACTTGTGTGGGATGTGTCAATGGCAAGGTGTAGTTACATTTCCTGGGAGATGCTTGTTTTTAGGTTTATAGAAGGGTTTGTGGTTGCGAGTTCCCTACTATGGTGTAGATTTTAAGTTTTTCCTCCTATATTATCCTATTAAGAATCTCTGTTAGCAATCGAAACACAAAAAACAACATTAACATCAATTTGGAGCTATCTTTCCAAGTCCACACTTCTCTTTTAGCTCAGGTTGGCTTTTTCAACTAAATGATTATTTTATGCTAAATGATCCACTGTGTTCATTGGGAGGTTTTGGTGCTGCCAAAAGAACCAAAGCTATGCACTGAAATTTCTTAAAGAACTTATAGCTGGTTTATTATGATTTGATTTTTTTTGTTGTTCATTCTTCGCTGCTGTACAATCTGCTGAGTTAATTTAGACTTTTGAAACATTACTGCAGTTTTCACTTTCCAAAAAAGTATTTGGATTTCTTAGTGTTTTGCACATTTGCACATTTAAATCTTTCAGATGAAACTTACTATGGGGAAAAAGTTATCGAAGGCTACCTGGGCCTATGTTATAAAAAAAAAAAAGTAATTGCCCCCTAAACGTAATAACTGGTTGTGCCACCCTTGGCAGCAAGAACTACAATCAAGCATTTGCAATACTTGGCAATGAGCATTTCACATCACCATGGAGACATTTTGGCCCCCTCTTCTTTCCAGGATTGTTTTAATTTTCCACATTGGAGGGTTTTTGAGCATAAAGGGCCTGTTTAGTTTTGACTAGGCCACTCCAAAACTGCAATTTTGCTTTTTGAGCCATTTAGAGGTAGACCTGCTGCTTTGTTTGGATCATTGTCTTGCTGAAATATCCAAGTGAGGTTGAGCTTCAGGGCACAAACTGATGGCCGGATATTCTCCTTCATTATTTTCTGGTAGAGAGCAGAATCCATGATTCCATTAATTATGGCAAGCCTTCCAGTTCCTGAAGCAGCAAATCAGGCCCAGACCAACACAATGTCTGACTGTTGTGTTAATTTTATGCCAGATGTAACTGGACGTGAACCTTATAAAAAACTTCAGCTTTTGTCTCATCAGTCCACAGAATGTTTTCCCCAAAAGTCGTCGAGATCATCAAGTGTTTTTTTTTTTTTTGGCAAATATGAGACGAGCCTTTGTGCTTGTTTTGGTCAGCAGTGGTTGTCACCATGAAACTCTCCCATAGATGCCTTTTTTGCCCAGTCTTTTTATTATCGTTGAACCATGACCTCTGACCTTAGGTGAGGCAAGTGAGGCCTGTCGTTTTTCAAATAATGTTCTGGGTTCTTTTGAGTTGCTGATGAGGTCTTAAAATGATTTTGGTAGTCTGGCCATAACTGTTCCAAGTTTTTCCGATTTGTTCTCTGACTGTCAGCGTGGTTTGCTGGAGTCCCAGAACTTTAGAAATTGCTTTGCAGGGTTGTATTTAAGTGATTTCCTGATTCAACAGGTCTAACAGCAATCAGGTCTGGGTGTAACTCATGAAATTGAAATAAACTTTCCAAAAAAAATGTGGGTAATAACATTTAATTCATGACTTTATACTCAAGAAATCATAAAAATTGTTTGATGATCTAAAACATTTAAGTGTGACAGTTATGCCAAAAACTAAGAAATTGGGAAGTGGAAAAATACTAATCACAGCTCTGTACATCGAACTGAAAACAACAGTGAATGTTTTTAATTCATATTTTGGGTGAATTAACCCTTTATCTCTTCACGTTTGCTCAAAGAACAGTGTGTCATAGTCAGTCTGAGAGATAAACAGTCAAAATAAAAGTGGATACATGCAGGTAAAAGCAAACACAACCAAAGGCGCCCAACTAAGCCGGCCAAACTCAGACACAAAAACAAAAAATGATCGCTATTCCCTGAGGAGCTACATGAAATCTGTTGGGTGTCAGAGCTCACTGTACCACTCTACATTGTAAGGAGACAAAGGGCAGGGGGTGGGGTAGGGTAGGGAGGGTGGAGGGTCACCTCTCCTCGCCGCATCTCCAGTTTCAGGCCCTCTAAGGGCAGCCACGGGCGTGTTGCGTAGGAGGATTGTGTCTCATGAGCAAAGTGGGGGTGGGGCATAAACCCTGTACACTGCATGCAAGATTTTGACATGTCAGGAACGCCTTTCTGAATATCAGCTAGGACCTCTTGGCACAAGGCGTCAGCACCCGTTCCTCCCCTGCCTCCTCTTTGACCTGTCATCACCTCACAGATGTATTAGAGGATCTCTGTGTGCTGCTGAGTGTATTAGCAAGATTTCTGGTTCTGCTCACCAAATGTCTTAAAGACCACAACAAAGATATCAGCTTTCATCTGACTGTGATTATATCATATTAATACAAGCATATTGCATTCAATTTATTTTAAAGCTTAAATTTAACACATATGTTTTCAGTGTAGCCTCAATCGTTTGGCCAGGACAACGTGAAAGACTTTGTGTAAAAATTCCAGATGCAAGTAGATAGCAGCTGTATTTTATCATTCCATCTAAGTATACACTCTCTGTCTCAGCGGTTCACATTTTCCCAACTCAGAATGTTGAATTATCTTTCTTTTATACTCCCTCACTATTTGCATGTGTGCAGCTCTCCTCTCCAAATTGATAGTAAATGGTACAATACTGTCCAATGAAAATAACCACCCGTAATGGATCTTTTTGGGGCTACAAGAAAATATCTTTCTGGCTTATTCAACTGGAGAGATGTGAGTTTCCTTTGTAAAACTATTGTAGTTGACCAGACAACTGCTGGTCTGTGCCAGTTCCAGCCAAGCTCTTACTTCCTTTTTGATATGTGGGGACTTCCTCCATTTCACAACAACAAGTCGTGTTGTGCCTGACGTCGCTGTCTTTAATCACAGCGCACCAAAACCCGACCTCCTGGTGAGCCACAGACCGCTGATTCAGTTGTGTAAGAGCACCTAATCTGTGCTGCATGGATGGGAAAACTGAGTGGCTTAAAGGTAAAATCATTTTCTCAATGGCTGCTGAAACCAAAGTGGAATTTGCTGTAGTGGAGAAGAAGCCCTCTAAGCTCTGATCGTAGATAAGAAGGTTTTTTTTTTTTTTTATGTCTGTCACCCATTGTTTTGTTACATTATAAATCTTCTGTGCCGACACCTGACACCTGATAGTGTGGCCCATTTGTCACCCGTGTTTACGTCTGGGATGTGGAGTGCTGCTGGGGTGGAATACACCCATATACACCCTGCCCCTGAGCAGCCCCCAAAGGTGTGGGTGCTGTTGGGATAGGTGACACTGTGAGCAAGCTGTAGGGTCAACATGAGTGTGAAGGAGTGCAGGGATGGGCCAGAAAATTTAAGCCCGTCTTCAGGAAAATACAGGTCTTATCATGTACCAGGGTGAGGAAACTATAAAAAGCAACATGGTAAGATTTAGAGTGAGCTTAATGAGTAACTGAGCAAGGAAATGAGTCACAATATGTGAGAAAATAAGTAAGGAGCAGTTTAACAAAATTATAGGAAAGTTATGGGAAAAATAATTATCTTTTATGCTATCTAGGCATGCAGATAGGTGCGGCTTTATTGGCTTAAAACCGCCTCCAGTGCAATACAATGTGAAGGATTTCAATTAGTGGCGCTAATGAAGCAGCGAATGATTGTTGCCAAACAACATCTGGCTTTGTCACCTGACACTTTGCTGAAATTAGTGCCGTTTTTCTTAAGAGTTTATGAGTCACAGCACCAGACAGAGAGGGGAGGTAGTGTGACGTAGCTGATGGCTTTTGGCATCAAATTCTCGTGTGGCTTGATGTGTATTCGCAAACTACAGCAACCTGACCTGACCCGTAAGTATCGACTCTTTCTGAGCTGTCCAAAATGCACAGCTATTAATTCGGCAGCACTGGACCAATCCCCTCACTCCGTCTTTTGCATTCCATCTAGTTCCAAACACAATAACTCTCAATACCAGTGCATTGGTAAATAGTCACAACCTCTCTGGCGTGAAGAAAATAGAAAGAATTGAGGAGGCAGGGGAGCAAAGAAAGAAGCGGAGCAAAGAAAAGATTAGACTCTGGGGAAGTACAAGTTTTGCAAAGCTGCCCTGGTTCTTGGCATTAGGCCAGGGACAGGAGACAATGCAATGCTGTGCAGATCCAGGGATCTATAGACGCTCACTGGAGCATTGGACTATTGTGCAGAAGGATAAGGTGGGGGGCTGAGCCCAACTGTTTTCCAAAGCTAAGCGCGGAGGATGTGATGGGGGACTATGGTAGCTGAAGCCAGAAGAGGAGCGTGGTTGCAGCAGAGATAGCAATGCAGTCACAGTGTATAGAGGATATTGACCTGACAGTCAATCGGGATATATAGGGGCCTTAGTGTCCTGCTTGCACCTGCTCTATGAAAGAAAAGATATGAGGGAGCTGAACAATATAATGTGAACAATCTGCCAACGGGCCATCTTCAGTACCCACTGCAGGCATTTTAATAAGAAAGGACAAGAGGGATATCAACTGGATTTTTGTTTCCCCTTCTTGCTTTTTCATTTTCATTCACTGCAATCAGTGTTTAATTTCCTTTCCATTCTTTCTGCCCTCTTGGCTGTATGTGGAGGGTCAAAGCTGGAAAAAAAAGTGAGGAGAAATGAAGAGAAGAGGATGGGGAGGAAGAGGAGAGCGAGGAGTGAGGTGCACCCCTCTAAGATCAAAGGCTCAGCCCCATTGTGAGGACTGTACAATGGAGAACAGCACTGAAAACACCCCCCCTCCTCCTCTACTGCCCCAGACCCCTCCACATCCCCTGGAGAATAACTGACAACATAGTGGGGAGATAAATTAGTGGGACTGCATACAGTAAACCACAGTTATTTCAGATATTTGGATAAGTTATTTAAAAATGACCGTATGATAAACGGAGTATCAGTTTGTTACAGATGCTGCCAGCTTGTTTGGGGGATTTTGCCATGACCAGCAGAAGCACAACCACATTAGGGGAACCATAATGCCAGCCTGATTCCAATTTTGTGGTCATGTATTGACAGCTAACACATCACTGACTTCTGTCCATGTTTAAAAAAAATGTAAAAAAAAAAAGAGTTTCTAACTACATAAAAAATCTAAGCCCACAATTCAATCTTTATTTCGGTCAATTCAAACGTCCACTGGCTGTCTGCTGTGTGATCAGCTTGCCATTTAGTGCTGGGCAGGAAGTAATAAGGGGTATTCCGGTTGCAAAAAGATCTGTGCTAAATCTTTTTGCATAAAGAAAGGGTGTTGTGGTGAAAGTGATTCAAATCATAAAGGTGTGTAATAAACAAGAGCTCTGGAACGGATGCAACAATCTGTGATCATTTTTTTGCTGCTTTATCAGTTTAAGGGTAATAATTGTTCGGTCTATTGTTACTTTAGAAAAAAATATAGTCTACTGTAGCTTTAGGATTGAAGAACGATTAATCTCTGAGATTAAGGACAACTAGCTTTGTTTGTTTTTTCAGCATTCAGCTCAAACCACCAGCTTCCTCTAATCTATACATAAGGTACTTTTACAAAATAAACATTTAAAGATATGCAACATAGGTTGATTTTGAGAATGTAGATAGAGCTATATAACTGCTACGTTAACTGGATCAAGAATGCAGTGCCTGTTGCTTTGTTTTGTTTTTTGTTTGTTTGTTTTTCAGAAAGATTTCCTTAAAGAAAATTATTATGATTTCTTATGATTAAACAAATATTAAAATGTCACTCATAAATCCTGTTGGATTGATTTACAATCCAGCCTATAATTTAAAAGAATGTACATAAAGTTAATAATGAAAAATGTCACAGCCAAAATGAAATGCACATACTGCATAAATGGAAAATCACCACTTCCTAAAAAAACAATTTAGGCCTTATTATGTCACTGAAATACCACCCCATGTGTTAAAACCCCTTATAAGGGTTCATATCTTTTTATTTCTCTTTCGGTGTCACATTACTTGTAGTGAAAGTAACCGCAACGTAGAGCAAAGCAGTGACATATAATATCCTGTCTTCACACAAGCTGGATTAGACATCGATGGGGCCGCCCCCTCAAATGCAAGATGCAAAGACAGATAAACCCCAGTGCTAAGTCTTGTGTACATAAAAAAGTAAAAAAGAAAGTCCCCAAAGATCCCCACAGAGGCAGAGGAGAGGTGACGGTTGGGGTTGTGCTCTTTCAGTTCTAACCAGTGAATGAACTTTGAGTAGAACTCTAAATCCTCAAAAAAAGAAGAAAAGTGAATTCCTTAAAAAGCCCCACACCTTTTAGGCACTTTTTTATGTATTTACCATTCAGTGTTTCAAGCACACTTGTGATTGTTGCCTTCTTCTTAGTTCTTTTTCTCTGAGTTAACTATTTTCGTGTCTTTTCTTCACTCCTCTCCTGGCACCTCCTTCTCCCCCCTTGTGCTCCCCCTCCAAAAAAGCCTGCGGGGCTTATCTGCAGGGATGAGGGAGAGAGGAGAATGAGGAAGACAAGCACTTTCATGGCTGAGTTGGGAGCTATTAGCCCCCTGTGTGCTTGGACCTGCTCTACCTCCTCTCAGTATTAATCTGCAATGACAGCTTCACTGTTTACCAAATCCACCCAAGATCCTGGGGGATGACTGGCCGGCGCCACTCTGCTCCATTAACCTCTGACCTCCAGCATTACGGCACCAGACCGAGGCCAAGGGCTTGGGGTTAGCTGGCCTGAGCGACCGGCTGGACACCTGTTTGAGGTCCGAGACTGAGCTCCTGTCACACATAGACAATCTGTGCACAAAGCTGTATCTCAACTGGACTCGGTGTCATTGTTCTCAGAGCTGCGGCTCATTTACTTGTGTGTACTTGTGTGTTTTTTACATTTCCAGGCTTTACTTTCATTTTGAGTGTCTGGTTTTCAAAAGTATACACTTATGTGAAAATCCCTAAATTCTCTGTAAAAAATAAAAGTAAAAGTAAACTGGAACTTAACCATTTGAGACTGTTATTTGCCACAAGACTGTTTCTGTCCAAAAAGTAGACAATAACCATTGTAAAACTGCAAATATTTTAACACTATGAGTGTGTTGTTATATTTTTTGTTTTTTATCTGGCTGGCTTTAGAGGTTTTAAAGTGTAGAAGTGTTGGTAGGGTGATTTTCTTACACTTGTACAAATCCAGGGCAGCTGTTTCCTCAGGCATTCAGTTTTAATGCTAAGCTAAACTAACTGGCCCTTGGTTTCATGTACATCGAAGAGGCAACAAAACACTTTTACAAACCATCAAACTATTTCCTTATTATTCACTGACTGATCGTCTCAAATGGGTTTCCTGAACTGACTGAGTATAATTTAAACTACTACAATCAAGTTTTGGTGGCCGATACATCTACCATGAAGGAGAAATCACTTGATAGGTTTTGAAACAGCTTTGACAAATTAGAGAAGAATAGTGAGGCAGCAGTGCTGTTCCTTCTTTCAGTTAGACATCCATGTGTCCTGTAATCTATTTGGCCAACCGCTGCACAATGAGTATTACCCATTCTTCCTTTGAGGACTCTCAGCTTGTTCTCTAATGTTTGCCTTTCTTATTTTTGTATATATTTCTATTGTTTTGTATATATCCCTTTTGTCTGTATGTATTTCTCCTTTTTGCTATTTATTCCTGCTGTCTACTGTATATATTTTATTCCAGGACAGTTGATGTGAAACACCTATGATTTCTTCTTTTCACAACAGTCTAAAAACATCTGTGAACTGAGAAGTTTTGGCTTTTGAGGGAGGAATGTTGTCCCATTCTTCTCTGATACAAGATTCTATTCAACAGACCTGGGTCTTTGTTGCTATATTTTTCATTTCATGATGCACCAAATGCTTTCATTTGGTGAACAATCTGGACTCCAGGCCAGTTCAGCTTCTACTATGAAGCCGTGCTGTTGTAATGGATGCAGTTTCGCATTGCCTTGCTAAAATATTCAAGGCCTTCCCACAAAAATGGACTGAAAGGGAGCACACGTCACTCTAAAACCCGTATATGCCTTTCAGAACTGATGCTGCTTTTCCAGATGTGCAAGCCGCTAAGACACTGATGCACCCCCATGCCAGCAGAGATTCAGCAATTTGAACTGAGCACTGATAACAAATCAGGTGTTCCCTCTCTTCTTTATACTGAAGGATGAGAATTTCTCATCTCAGTTTGTTAGTCCATAGAACAGTTTTTCACGTTGCAAATTTAAATGGCTTCTTCTTTGAGTTAAAGAGCTTTAACCTCCATTTGTGGATGGCATGGTGAACGGTGATCACAGACAGTGATTTCTAGAAGTGTCCCTGGGCCCATGCAGTGATTTCCATGACAAAATCATGCCTCTTTTTAATGTAACACTGCTTTAGGGCCTGAAGATCACAGGCATCCAGCATTGAATTTCAGCCTTATTGCTTGCACATAAAGATTATTGGACTCTTTTTTTTTTATGATATTATATACTGCAGATCATGATATAGTCAAAGTCTTTGTAGTTTTTTGGTGAGGAACATTATTTTTAACTGTGTAAACATAGAACCCAATTGGTGAGCCCATCTTTTTATCTAGGTAACTCTGTCTGATTTGTATTTTACACAGCATCCAGCATTGAAATTGCTCATCATGAGAAGCCAGTTTGCTGACTCTTGTACTGTTTGGATTTTAACATGTTAAAGATTGGAGAAGTTCTATCACTGAAGTAAAACAAAAACATACATAAAACTTCAATTTAGGCTCAAGGGCCTTTTACTCGTTCTCTGAAAGGTAACATCTTCAAAGCAAATACGTTTATTTGTCTGTCCAAAAGTCTGTTTAGCACAGAAAATCTTCGATCTTCGTCCAGATTTCCACATGAACTTACAATATTCTGCCAAACCTAGATTGATTTGTTTATTTCACAGAAAGTCTTTGTGCATTTGGGCTTGTGTTGCCCAAACTGGGTGGGGATAAATCGGGATTAAGCAGCATTTGACCATGGTGCTGCACCTCTGTTACTAACATTTGATAAGACTACACAAAAGCAGATTGTGTTTTGGCTTTGGAGAGTTAAACTCTTTAGTTACAGAAATATTCCCCTTAACTTCTTTTCCCCAAATAATGCATCTTTTGTCAGTGATTATCAAGAAAAGTTAATTATCAAATAAGCAAAACAATCCGCTTGTTAAGACTGGATTTGGGGTAATAGGCCCCCCAAAAATAATCTTATAAGTTATCATTAACTTTAACTATTTTAGCATGAAGACTTTTTTTTTCACAAACCCTAAAGCATTAAAGTTTAACTTATAAACCAGCCTTTGCTATTGACCACAAAACAAACCTTGCCAAAAGAGCATGCAGAGCTGCACCTTCTACTTTGCACCAGATGACATTTAAACACAGATAACTCAGTATTCCTCCTCACCACACGTTCTTGTAAAGCACAAGATCTCTGACTGATCTTAAAATGTTTACTTTGTGGTTTTACGAGGGTTCAATATGGACTAAAGCAGGCCTGCGGACAACTGACTAAGCAGTAGTTTAAGAGCGTCACACCACAGTCCTGGTGCAAACCTCTGATGTTTGTGCCTGTGTGAATCTGGAGCACTTGTGCATCAAAGTAAGCGACATGTTCAGCTGAAGGCAAACAACTATGAAAAAACGCATTCTGCATTTTTGGAGAATGCATTCTGATGCATGTTGCAGGGAAAAGACAAATCTTTCAAACTAAATGATCAACTTGGCTGCTAATGGTTTTTAAACAACAGTTGTTTTCACATTCCACGTTGACACTGAGAGTGGACGTTTTGATATCCACGCATACGGAGACCTTTTTAGGTCAGTAAAACGGTGTGAAAAAAAAAGTCAACAAAATGAAATAAAGTTCATAGCAAACATGTAGGCACACATGCTAATAGTAAAGATCTGCAAGAGTGCACATCTCATTGTACAGTCATAATGCACACACCCGCACACACACAACATTTCCCAGCAGACTGTTGGCTTGCTGCAAAAAAAATACCAGCGTGCACATTCATATGCAGTCACATGCATGTAATCACACACACATGCACACTTCTGAAGCCAAACACACTCAGTCTTCCAACCAGACACGAGGAGTGACAAAGCACCAGGTTCTTCCATCAGCAGCCTGCAGTCACTCCCTCTCCCAATCTGACCTCCGACCTTGATGACAACAGACTGTCATCACCATCACTCCTGGTAGGTAAACACTGCATCCTACAAAAGCCAGCAGACACACAGAATGGTGTACTTAAGGTATGTGTGTCTGTCTTTGTGTTAATGTATGCTCACTTTAATGTGTGTGTGCGCTGTCCTGTTTAAACATTTGGTTTGTTTTTCAGTTTGTCCTTTACCCTGCTTTTTTATTTAACCATCGTGCGCCTCTTTTAATCACCTCTGCCCTTTAAATAACTAGTTCTTGAATCCAGTCCACCTGCAAGACTGAGAGCCAACACTCTTTGATTTTTCTGCTGAATGTTCAGGAAAAAGCAAGGTTTAGGGCACACAAGCGTTGCCAAAAAGAGAAATATTTACCCGGAGTGACGCAAGTAGTGCCCCGCTATTGAACCACTCTCGGCTATATTTAGAAGTTCCTCACCACCAGATCAAACTGCTGCTCTCATCAAGATAACATGAAAGGCATAAAATGAATCTTCTTAGCCCCCTACCCACTTCAAAGTTAACCCTCTCAGCAGATTCCTACTGTTAGCAACTGATCCGTCACCTTAAACATGTCGAAAACAAGACCTTTCTGTCCTAATTACACTGACAGCTCATGTTCTTTCCTTTAAACCTCATAAACTCACTTCATTATTAAAAGGGACTGTACACAATCAGTGAGTGAAGTTTGGATGACAAGAACAAACACATTTGCAATGCTCATGCTTGGTTTCCACAAATCATATATAAGTGTTTATGGGATTTTTCCACAAATTAAACAAATAAAGCTGGGGGTGGGTTTGGGCTAGAGGCGAAAAGTGATTGGGGGAGTCAAGGCTCTTGGATGCTGTGCAAGCCAGAGCCTGGAACTAGCTGAGGACTCCTCCTCTCCCAGGAGAACCTTCATGTTATGGCCAGCTGGAAACTATTGACAGGACTTTGGGGTTAGTGAGCAACAGAGGAAAGGGTCTTGGTGGAGAAGATCACTGGGCCTTGCCTGTCTTGATGAATCCATTTTCTGCAACCAAAGTAAGACCAGAAACCAAGGAAGATGAAGAAGTATGTGTCATATATTGCTGTAATATATTTTCATGCTGGGAGTGTGAAAAAAAGAGAAAGACAGAGTGAGTATGAGTCATCAGCTGCATTTCCCGACAGAGTTCTAGAAAGAGGGGAGGAAAGGAGGATCATCTCCAAATGGGACATACCGTCGTTCATGAAAATCAAAAGTTTACATGACTTTATGACATCAAGTCACAAAGAAAGAAAATGAGAACTACTTCAGCACAAAAACAACTTTTGCAGACGAGTAGGATGAAGACACTGTGCTGATTTGAGTCATCCAGCGCTTGACACTTTGGCGTAATGTTTGAGCAAATCAAGCCTGTGTTGAATTACTGCCATTTTTGCAAAAAGTCAAATGGGGAAGTGGTTTTTGAAACTTTGAAACTCAGCTCTTGATGGGTACAAGAGGCATGTGGGTGTTCTCTGGTGCTTTCTGAGTATATCTCTGACATTTTTAAGACTGGAATCAAAAAACACTCGATTTGGCATTTTGCCTCAAACTATAAGAGGTGGGAGAAAAAAGCAATGCAATACAAACAGAGGGTGAAAAAAAACAGAAAGAGACAGACCACCAACTTTTTAAAAGTCAGAGCAACACAAACAACCTCCACCATCAGGACATATCACACTGAACAGCAGCTTTAGTCAACATTGCGATTACCACATCAACAAAAGAAATCTTCTCGACATCCACTCCTCCCATGACATCAGCCCTCTGTTTTTGCCATCCACTCAAAAAAAAAAAAAAAAAAAGCAAAACGACAATAAACGCTTGGCAATGCAAATCTAATGAGTGAATCATCAGTTTCTCAATAAGGAAAACAACACTCTCCTAAAATGGAAACATTTGAACTAAACACAATCCCCAAATGAACAAAAGACACGAGTAAAGCAGACTTGATTTCATTCTCGTGAACTAAAGGAGGCATTTTATTACTTTCTCAAGCACCTTGTTTTATACACAGGGCCTCACAAAGGTCTGTCACTTTGATATCCTCAATTCAAGCATGAAGTAATTCATTTAAATATGACTTCTCTTCCTTTCTGGACTCTGGATGCACATGTGGAAAGTCTGTTTTTTTTTATTGTTTTACCTGAGCCATGTGGACAGCTGTTTTCCATTTCCATTGGTCAAAACCAGAAGAAGGGCATGGCTTTCCAACTCCAAAATAATATTTTACTAAAGTATCCGGCAGCAGCAAATCTTGGTATTACCATCAAGTTAAACTACTGACAACCATATTTCAAAATATCAATAGTCAGTCAGCTTGTAAATACACTATCAAATTGGTTAATGAAGCTTTAATATTGGGCAGGGATATACCCAGATTTCTTTCTCTAAACTTGACTGACTCTGGAAGATTACATCTTTTAGAAACTCTCCCTAAATTTGTACCTGCACCTGTTCCTGAAGTCAGCAGGCAACAGAATAAAATCTGTGTTGTGTTCATCCATTTTTTTTACTTATGTTTAGGGTGATATTTGTTTTCTGAGTTTTCAAGACAGGCAAATCCCGCAGCAGAGAGTCTAACAAATGATTGCAAGAACATGATCACAGTGTTTGGGTTTTTCTACAGCCATGCCCCTGGGATAGTGGTCACAGCCTGGTGGGAGTTTACTCATGTTTTAATTCCAATTGGCTTCCTCTCTTGGAGATGATTAGAAAGTCTGCTGTTGATTACAGATGTTTTTTTCTTTTTCTTTTTTGAGTGGAAAAGAAAATGATTCTCCATCTGACTATTCTGGTTTGCATATGATGGCAGTACAACAGAGAGACAGAATCATCATCACCTCTCTTTGTGCCATGCTAAGGCTGTAGGTGCACATGCAACTGCACGTGCAGCAGAACCTCATTATGGCATTTACCATGAGTGGAAAAATACCCAAGAGTAATGGCATCAAAAGCAGTGCACAAGCAGGTTTGTTGTGTTTTTTTTTTCCACAGTTATGGCACAGGAAATTGCTTAATCAGCAATGTCTGTTCACAGCAATGCCGTTGTTTACACTAACCCTTCACTAACTTCCCTGTTTTGGAAGGTTACAACAAGGTAACAATACAGGATTGTTTTACCTTACAAAAAGAGCTGCAAAGTCAGTTTGATGTTACACTGACTTCAGATAGAGCAATTGGCATCTCTTTCTTATGATTCCCAACCTTCCAGTAAGCTGAACGTATGAAAGTATATTCAAACTACAGGCAGCTAAGTAAGCTAAAAGCTAACACAATCAGAAATATCCTTCTGTCAAAGAACTGGCTGGTATGTCTTTTGTGTTCTTGCACATGCTTAAGTTTGTACTGCATTCCTAAAGCTGTTGTAAGTTTTTTTGTGTTGTTTTGTTTGTTGTTTTTTATCATGAGCCAAGTCAGGTTTAGTTGTTACATCTTCCTGGAAAGTGATACGATCTGTGCTGTTCCAGATAACAGGGGCTTCGTCATTCTTATTTCAGCTGCTGTCTTCTGTGTTGATCACTAAAGGAAGCCTGTCACAGCAACACTCTATACATCCTGCTTCACTGCATCCAAGTAAGCTGTGAGAATGCCACCTGGGGGAGTTTTGTCCCCAGGAAGTAAAAGGTTTTATCACTATAACACTGAAAAGGTTTCACAGACCTAAACACCTGCCTGGGGAACACCTTGAATCACATTGAGAGCTTCATGACCAACAGAGGCAGCAAAAAGAGATTCGAAGAAGTGAATAAAATAGAGGAAAACCCACCTGACCAAGAAAGGCACAGCCCAGTTATCAACTCATGGGGGTCTATAGGAAAGCACAGAGTTTTATTCAGTTTACATAGAGCTACTTGTTGCTATGGACAGTAAATTTGCTGGTGGAACTAAAGGACTGCATTGCCATTTAAACTTGAAGACTAGGAGATTTCATTGGAATCCTGCAATTGCAACTTGGTTCCACGGGGGGCGCTATTGCCTCTGCTCAACAAAATGCTCCACACTCCTGTTTTAAGGAGATTAGAGGAAATGTGCTACTTTTTGCTTTGATCTGCTCTTGGCAAATGAAATGAAAAGACAAAGGGTAAGAGGATTTCAGGAGGCAAGAGAAGAGGAGTTACTGTTAAGGATATCCCCGGGATAAGAGATGCAGCAAGAGCCATCCTCTGTGCAACAGATGATGACACTAGGGAGTTTCCTCTTGGACTTTGGCTTGCCTAACATGGTCATGAAGACCTGTTCCAGCAGCAACCCTGAGGGCCAACAAACACCTCAGCAGTGAGGAAAACAGGGTGTCATCTCAGTCAGTGATCCTGCACTCCTTCAAACGATGCCCTCATTCATTTATATAACCATTAAATCAATGGCAGATGTGAAAGAATAACAGTCGGAGGTTGGGTAAGCAAGATGCAGACAGAAAAGGAAATAAAACAAAAGGTGGAAGGTGTTTTTTCAGTATAACTTGTGTAAAACATCAGCGTGTGCAATCTGCAGGTAATGACGTAAGGGCTTATTAAAGGCAGATGTTGCTTTAAAAATCACAAATATGCTCTGTTATGGCCATATATCTCAGTGTGTTTGTGCTTCACAATTAAAACATTTACAGACCATGAGAGGCTTGCTTTTAATTTAACGTCAGATTCAAATTTTTCTTATGAGTTCATGGGAGAAAAATGTTAACACGCGCCAGTTTCAAGGCCTCCGGTTGATTCACTTGAAGAAGCGAACATCTATTCTAACTGATGTTTGCTCCATCACACACTGATCACATCAATAAAGCCACTCGAACAAAATAAAATACTGTTTCAGTATCACCATTTGATAGTGGTTGAGAAATGACATAGTTTACTACTTATCGCCATAAAAACTGACAGCTAAATGGAATAATTTTGTTAATTATTAAATGGAATACTAGTTCAGTTCTTGTCGAAGGATTGGAGGTTACTGAAGTCAAAATTACAGACTTTGTTTACTGTAATGATAAATGTTGAAAATCGGCAAGAGAAACAATGCGCTTATTATGAGACTAATTTTCAGTTTCCTGTGTAGTCCCTCAAGTCAGTCTATTGTCTGTCCAACTCTTGATATTGTGACATTGTTTCCTTTGTTGAGCCAATTCAGCCCTTTTAAACATAAGCGAGCGGTGAGCTGTGTCCACAGGCGTGCAGCCCACCGCCAGAACCTGAAGTGCAGCACGTATGGAGGAAACCGCTCCAGTTGGAGAAATCGAATCCATCTATGGGGAATATCCCAAAATAAACCCCTCTGTTCTCCCATATCAGGCCTTGTATAAATAAGATAGCGCTGCAGGCACACTGCACCATGGGAATTAGCCAATCCAGTCCTGTAAACATCAGCCAATGACTTCTGGCAAGCTGGCCAGCTCTCAGGAGGGGAGGTTCTGCATTGGAATTCATAAATAAATCACTTTTCTGGGAGGATTGTGTGTCCACACAGCCCCCTCCCCCCAAAAATAAACAGGGCCAAGCAGAAATAGCAAAGTTTAAGCACCACTACAGGAAATTATCTGGGCTTCTTGCTATAATTTAGGGACAGTATTTTTGTAGCATTTGCATTTTAGTAAGACATAAGCTTTTTTCAGACCATGTTACACAATATCTACATTCCCCTCTGCAATGTGTGACTGTACATCTCTGGTTGAACATAAATAAACAAAAGAAGTCACAGAACCAGACTACAGAATCCTCTAACTTATCACTGGATAAGATGGACCTTTGCTTTCTTTCATTGTCCAAATAGTTTTCATCTCAAATCACTGCTTGTCCAATTGAGTGGTTGTTTTGGTGGACTGCTTGTGCCATTAACAGGTTCCCACAGGAAGTAATGCAGCACTATTTAAACTTACTTAGTCTGGCCCTGCCCCAGTTTTCACGTAATCACCTCTTTAGACAAACATGGGGCCCAAGCGACACATGCACTGGAAATGATAAAAACGAAAGAAAGAACAAGTTTTGATAATGAGCAGAATATCTAAAAAATGCTACCAGTAATCAACACACACTCTGTTGTATCAGTGTCTGGAGAGGAAAAATAAATGTAACTGGTGTTTAGCACTATTTCAGTAATTAGAGTGTAATGTGTAACCTGAAAAATGTTTCACAAAAGTGATCAGTGGGAACCATTTGATTGCAGTTAGTGGCGGTGCCACGCTCATAAATGTAAAATGCATTTGTGGACCTAGGTGTGACATTTGTTTGGATTACTGAAATTTGTCAAAAATCAACAACATCCAAGTCTGAAAAAAATAAAAATAAATATGAAATCTTCCAATGATCTTTAATGGATAAGTTGAAGGCCTACTTGGCAGGCCTGTTTTAGCGCTTAACTTTACATCCTAAATATGTTCAAAACAGAACAAACAAACAAACAAAAAAAGTTTCTGGTCTATAAAGATAAGATGTTTAAATTTGAAAATCAAAACGTAAGATTATGTACTAAGCAGCATGGCTGCTACAAGTGGCAGGTTGGTGCTGCTAGCTTACTGCAACTGTGTTTTCCGTTTGGACCTCTTAGAGCATTTTTAATGTGATTACTCGACTAATTACACAGCTTGCTTCGTGGGGGCTATACTAACATATCACCAAAGAAGTCTATGATTCACTTTTGAGAATACAATTCTGGTATTTTATTTATATATTCTTTAGCTATAGTTAGGAGATATCTGTGTCCATATACCTTGCTAACCAGAATAGCTAGCATTAGCAGATAACTTTGTTCTCCAGGCTTCCTGAAGGAGATTAAAAGCGGTCACCCAGGCTGCTAGTAACAAAATGTTTAAAGATACAATTTAGATTTTTTTTTAAATTGTTCACCATATTATTATAATATATTATAAGAAAGTCTGGCAAAGTCTGGGGAAAAAATGGGGAGGTGGCTCAAGACTTTGCACACATTGAATTGCACTGAATTACTGCATTTCCATCTTTTGCGTACAGTCTATTAAAATGAGCGCTATGACCTCAAATTTATTGAAACAGGCATTACAGTTCATGTAGTTAGTGTAAAGTTATTTAAATAATTTGCACCATACGTAAACTTGCAATTATTTACCATGTTGTGCTCTTTGCACATAATATAGCTGTTAGCTAGAGAATGATAACACAAAGTTAAAGCTCCATAGAGCTGAGGATAACACTGTCCACATCAAACAAACAGTAACGTGTTTGTATACAAATGATGAGTATAGCTAACATAATGTCTGGATAAACTTTGGTTCTTGCCTCTGCGTTATTAATTGGATGGCACATGATCATTATAATAAGCACCAAGTGACACACAAGGTTATCAATTTAATGATATCTCACAAAACTTTAAGCTTTCTCAGATTAGGATGGATGATCCAAATGATCTCATCATGGAATTACAAATGAAGCAAACAAAAGTGCTTAAGTAATGTAAAGCAGTTTGGGGGGGGGGGGGTGTTTCCAAATGGAGTAGGTGGTTGATGTTATTCTTGCCCTTTTCTAATTTATTCTCATGTGGGCACGAATGGGTTAAACGGCTGAGCAATGAGACGCTTCGTGCTTTCAGATGTACACAGAAGCATCAAAGAGTGGAGCGCTCTTCGCCTCCTCTGCTTGTTCCATAATGTCTGCAGAGCAACTTTTACTCATACAGTACAAGGCACAGAAAAGGCTCGTGGGTGGGACGGATGCCTGCAAAAGGAGACATATACACAACAATAAACCCATACATCCTGTTCAATACAGTTTGCACACAGGTGCTGCAACCCCATGGCACACCCAATATACAGACTGACACATATGCGATATCATGACAGTTATGAGTCAGGAAATTAAGTTTATTTTAACACCTGTTTAGCGGTTTGTGTGAAAAGATTTAGGTTTTTTCAGCTCTGAAATAGCATTACAACATTTTTTGCGGTCCTGTGACAAGTGGGTCTGGGGAAAGTAGGGGGGCTTCCTTTTTCCACTTCTATAAGATAAGAGAGGAAGTGACATAAGTTCCTGTAGCACACTGCGCAGTGGTGGCACGAGGCTGAGAGCGAGTGCTGCATGTGTTTTACGTTCACAGAAAAGAACTGACGTGAACTTGTTCAAATCTGCAAAGTTATCTGATGCTCAATTATATCAGGCCTTCATTATCGTCAATCTCTATTTAATGTTCTTTCCCCATGCTTGACTGAAGATTTTTTTGGGTCTTGATGCTAAGTTGTAGATGTACTGAAACAAATTATTACTAATAATATATAACCTACAGCCTTTTAGTCATAACTTGCTGATTGCAGATAAGAAAATGTCCTAGATTAACCTCTGTTAACTCTGACTGCAGGAAGTTTTGAGGGAATAAATGACTTCAGTTTTATCGCATCTGGTAATATTTCCAAAACCTGCTGAGTTTATCGTGCGAGACAACACTGACTCAAAACTTTAATATCAACCTAATAATATGACTTGTTATGGCTTATTTTTAGATCAATGGAGGATCTGTCATCTTGAAATGAAAAATAACTGCATGACTTTTATTACAGGACAGTGCCAGAATTCAAACTCAAATGAATAAAGCCAAAAAATGTTTTAGTAAATGGGAAACGAGACATAAAGTGGAATTTTTCAAGTGAAAAAGCACATCACAGCAACAAGTGACCATGGACAGAGAGGACACATTGAGCAACACTGTTTGTAAACTGAACCCTGAACTAGCGTCTGTCGGGTTCACTGTGTGACTCACAGCCTGCGGTGTCACAAGGGTTTAGCAGCTCAGTAAACACAGACCGCCACAAAGGAGAAAGTGCCCTGGAAAGTACCCAAATCATCTTAGGCCTCAATCAATTGATAAAACGGGCCACTCTCTTCATCGCTATGCGCATAGGAAGAAAACAGATTTGCTGAGACAAGAAGTTGCTTGCAGGCTGAGCTCTTTTTTTTTTTTGTCTTTGCTTGTTATGAAGACTGCAAGAAAAAAGAAAGAATGTGAAACAGTGACAGGAAACAAATGATCGTGCCAATTATGTCTCCATTTCCTCAGTCTATATTGCATCACAAATCAATAAAAAGATCTTTCACTTTTAGAAAGTTATTTTTTTCTTTTTTTAAGAAACCATCCATCCCAGACATGGTCTTACCTTTTGTTCTGTAAGGAATAGGGTAATGACTTAGAGTGGACATGGCACTTAACCAAAATGAGGGCTAGTGAGGGTCAGCGTGCCACTCTAGTTTTAGATAATGGCCCAGCAGGGCCACATGAAGACAGAGTCAATGCACTGTCAAAGTTAAAGTCCAAAGTTTGAACCCACTCCACTTTAGACTTGGCTGCAACTCAGAGAGGCTACAGGCCACTTGCACAGTCTGATAAACAACCCAGAAGCCCAGTCGGCACAGAAACAGGCCAACCAGGAGCAAGCTGAGGTGAACATGTGCAACTCTTCCACTCTGAAAAGTTCCATTTGTCTGATTTGTATTCTTTTTTCACACATGAACACCTGTAGACCCTAACAAAGGCGCTAGTGTCTCTACTCTCTGCGCAAGTCTTTAATATTTCCCCTCAAACAGAAAAATGAGCATTTCACGATTCCAAAATGTCAAGTGATGCATGATGCAATGTACAGAGGAAAGCAGAAAACTGTAGGTCAAAAAGTCAAACATATTGCGAATGGCCGTGAATAAGTTTGGGTGAATAACAGGGAAAAAATGACACAAGGCAACTGTTTTGATAACCATCAGCACCAATACCAAGTGGAAATACCAAACAGGAAAAACTGGCAGATGATCCAGACTCCACACCACAGGCTTGTTTCTCCAAGCCTTAGCCCATGTCACCTGATTTGTGCTATTTAAACACCTTAACATACTCCTTTCCTACTTGATACTTCACAAAATTTGATCTGAAAAGAGCCATGATTGGCTAAGATTTCCCATTACATCACAAGCTGTAAAGTCCAAAAACATAGCCTAGAAAAGATCGAGGATGCTTGCTCCTTCTATGACCACCTAAATTGCAATGCTGAAAGATTATCGTGATTTCTTTTCTCACCTTCTCAGTCAGAAAGTCACATGGTCTTATTTTTAAGCCTCAAGAAACACTTATGGATGTGTCATCACATGGAAATATTATAAGGTCCGTCTGGCACTTCTTTTTACTTTTGCCATATTGGCTTGTTGATCTACTTCTTGTTTCTTTCTGTTTGCATTAGTGAAACAATAGAAAGAGATAACCAACAGGAGACAGAATAATTTTTAAATATTAAAAAAAACAGTGATCACTTCACTACTATGGGTTTTTTAGATCGCATAAATTCCCCAACACGTCTAGACTGTGGGCATTTTAAATATTTTAAGGGCATTCATGAGTCCCGGTGAGTTCTGAGCCTGTTTGTTTGCACAAACATGCATTACATCAGCACACAAGCACAGGAAGTGGGCAGAAAGGGGACTTCTATAGACTTAAAATAGCTTGTCAAACATCAGAATTTATGTCTCTCAGGTTTTACACGTGGATGTGTCTTCTATTGTACTCTAGTAAGAATCAAGAAAAGAGTAACAATTTTAAAAACACAAAAACCGACGAGGGAGACTTTGAACCGAAGAGACCTCGCTCTCTAAAAAGACTGCAGAGTACGGTCAAAGTAGAGCCTCAAACAGGAGACACGGTAATTTATTTCAGCTCACTTAAGAAAGTGTAGTGGCTGCAAAGTGCATTAACCAGTGACATTGTTTCTTGGAAATCTCGAGGGGACTCTGTATGGTGGAGGCATGTGAAGTCGGTGCTTCAACTTCGAGGAGGTCACCTCTTTAACAGCCATGAATCACACAAAAATCAACAAGCCCAGTCATTCTCACTAGAGCCTTTTTCCATCAAACTATACCAAGGGCCATATGAAGAATGAGGCCTGTCATTGTATGCTGTGTAAGGGAGTACGGGTTAGGAGATAGGTCATAAAAATACCTTAAAACCTTAACCTACTTTTGGAGACTGGGTAATAATTCACCCACCCTCCTTGCTTTGTGTGCATCTGGATTGTGGGTTGTTTTTTTTTTTTCATCAAATTAAGGTGGAAAGAGCGCATTAATTTTACTTTCAACTGGCCATATCACATGACAGAACAGAGGGTAATGTTCTAGGCATAACAGAATTTGTCATGTAGCATAAGGAAGATGTACTGTACGACACCAGACTAAACATAAACACACCAGGAGTTTACACTGAGAGCTGGAGGACTGTTAACAGTGCTGGCATGGCTGTCGAAGCATCCACAGTTGCATATGTGCAGACTGCTACACTGCAAACTCCTGATCCATGGCATTGCTGTGCATGTCAGAAAACTACAAATTATATCATGTCATATATTTATATATATGTATATATGGCTGTTAGCATTCGTTCTTTATGCACTCGCTGCCTGTAGGAGTACACACTCAATATAAACACAGGCTGGAATATCTATGAGCTTCTGCTTTGTCATTCTGTCCTGCAGAGGTCCCAGGAGCAGCAGGGAAACAGGAAGCTCCACCCCTTCCAATCTCCTTTAGCTCAGACAGCAACTGAGGCCCCCATCCAGCTCTGTCTTTAAGCTGTTATCGTGCATGCATGAAACCATCTTCACACAAACGGACCTTATTTTTCTCCCTTAGACATAATCCTACAGAAACTTTCTTTTACACAAATTTTAAGCCCAGTGATACACGGAGACCAAGTCAATTAACTTCATCAAAACACAATACCAACTCTTCTCGCCTTCTAACTTCTTCCAAAAAGCAAGTACTCCCATTCCCCATTTCTTGCCCTCCCCCTCCCATCCTCCATCTTCTTACTCTCCTCCCACCCCCTTCATCTTCCTGGCCCTCTCACTGACAGCTGGCTCTGATTATGGCTGTGAAAAATGGGGCAGTCACGCCAACAATCCCCCCTCCCCAGCATTCCTACAGCATGACTCCGCACTTTCTTGTTACTGGTGCTAGGCCTGTCTTTGCCTCCCTCCCTCTGCATCCCTCAGCTTTACTCTCTCTTTCTTCGGCGGCCTTTTGTTTCTTGCTTGTTTTGCTGCCTAAATACTGTATACTAACACTGAAGGAGGTAAAGTTCATGAAATCGGCTGTTTTTGTTTTGGGGGTTTTTTTTTCAGTTTTGGGGGGTTTAAAGGGTATTCCTACTGAAAAGATAGAAGGGATACTGAGATCACACAGCTTCTTCACATATGAGGGATATTTTAAAAACAAAAGATTGCACTAAAGAAAAAAAAAACCCACTCCATCACTTTGTGATGTGACGTTTATGATACTTTAAACAACTATATAATGATATAGTAAGAGAGAGAACACAATGCTTTGGCATATATACTTATTTGTCTTGTCTATGAAAGGGGAAAAAATTTGCTGGTGGAATGAGGTTTAGCAGTGAATGCTGGTTAGGTTTTGATACATGATTTGGCTCAGCTGAAGCAATTAAGGCAATAAAAGCATTATTATTTGCACATCTATTCACACCTATGCTTGTTTGCTAAACTTCCTTACTTGGATGCTCCCTCCATCTTCTGCTTGATATGCTGGAAAACAGGAGACATGCCCAGAATTCATAACAGATTCTTGACGCCATGAAACTTAAAATAGTTGGCTGGAAATTATTTTTCTTCATCACGAATAAAAGGGTCAGGGGATTAATAGA
This sequence comes from Pelvicachromis taeniatus, assembly GCA_015108175.1. Lineage (NCBI taxonomy): Eukaryota > Metazoa > Chordata > Actinopteri > Cichliformes > Cichlidae > Pelvicachromis > Pelvicachromis taeniatus. The sequence goes on from VURO01048096.1 coordinate 37,683, forward strand.
TAGAGTTTCACAATCACACAATATACCTGAAGGGTACAGAATAATAAAGTTTACGGTAACATTTAATGATACATGTTACATTGATTCTTCAATTCACTATTTAAGGTCTACCACTGCCAGCACAGCAAACGTAACAGTGTTTAGCAAAGTATTTGTTTTCTAAAACATGAGGCATGAGGACAGGTAATGAATTTAGGTCACTGTTTTGTTGTAAGTATTATGCTTCTCTAAGTACCAGATCAGATATCAGGTTAAACTCTGCTTACAAAATGTTAAACACTCACTGGCCACTTTATTAGGTACCCCTTGTTAGTACCAGGTTGGGTCCCCTTTTGCTTTTAGAATTCTTTAACTCCATATGGCTCAGAATTATAATACTGTTGGAAACATTCCTTAGAGATTGTGGTCCATATCAACACCAAAACAAGTTTTTCTTACAGAGACTATACATAGGGATGACAGTATTCTGTTAATTATATCGAGGTTAAGAAGACAGGACAATCTCACTCAATGGCACCCTTTTTGAAACAACTGCTTAAATCAAAACCACATAAAAAGAAGAAGCTGTATATCAGAATTTATTAGAAGCAGTATACTCCAGGTGGTTAAGATATCAGGTGTCTGATGGTATTAATTCGCTGCTGTTTTTAAAGTTGTTTGCAGTGCATGACCTCCCTAATACTTACTGAAAGGTATTTTGCTATTTTTTTCCCTTAAAAACATCCATCAATCTGTTGTCTTGCCCACTTATCCATTTCAGGGTCACACTGGGGCCTGAAGCCTATACCAGTTATGCTAATGCACAGAGACAGACAAACATTCACACTCACATTCACCAGAAAACCTAAATAAAAACCTGTAAAACAACATTTAAATCGTTATCCTTTGATTTGACTGTTTCTGTAGTAATCATAAGAAAAACTGCTATTGACCATTGACCACATAATATTTTACAGTTGTAGCTCCTTAAGGCCTGTTTTTCTAATGAATGCCACCTATGAAACAGGCAATACAAAAAGAGGGAGTTCTTTCATATTTAAAAGATCTCTGATATTAGTCACTTTTGCTAAGTGCTAAGCTTAGATGTTTCCAAAAATCTGTGAAAAGCTAGCAACAGTTTCCCCACACCCTCCACCATGACGCTTCCCTCTAAAATATCTAAACCATCTCTCTCTTCACCGCCTAAAGTGTCGTTGTGTTTGACACCAGAAATAAATTCTAGTGAAATTATTTGTTTCTTTACCAATAGCAGATAGAGTGTTAGCTTACGCATTGCTATTAAATTGTGTAATAAAACTGATTGTACTCGATATGTTGAGCATTTCGAAAATGACCCTTGAGCAAATCTAAACAGTAAATCCAGTATAAACGTCTGCAACTAAAAATCTTTGACTGCTTCTTTAAACAATTCAGTGGACTGCTAATTTTAGCTGGAGCCAAATTGGGCTATTAGGTTTAAGCTAGGTATTGTTCTAAGCTAAGTCAAAAATCCACTAAGTGGAGATTTTTTTAAAAAGCACCCAACAGTAATTTACCTGCACCAGTCACTGTAACGCACGCATTTGGGTTTCTTTGTCTAATGGGGACTGTAGAGGGTTGTTACAGCATTATCTGAACACTCTAGAGGCTAGCAGATGCCTTGTGTCAGGTTGCATAAACAAGATGGAACACTTTCATCCATCATGTTGCTGAACTGGGAGCTTTAGGCCCTCTTATCCGGCTCAAGGCATCTTGTTGAAGCAAAGACGTTTTCAGGGCGCTGACCTTGATATTACCTTAGTGGAAATAAATCATGGCTGAATACTGAGCTCTGTTAATACCCGCTCTATGTCTCTCTGACCTAAGAGAGGGGTTTCGACATTATAGTTTCACAACTCTTCATCCTCAAATCATGTCAAAGTGTTCAACCCTTGTTTATTCCCAAAATTCTTATGATAGCATCAGGCAGTGTTAAGCTCATATGACAGCAATGTGATGGGAGCTGTTGATTGGCAGGCTTTTCAAATACTGCTGGGCAGACTCACATCCTGTCTTTTGGTGGCTGTCAGACAAAAATAACATTAGAGCGCCTACTCAAAAATCACACACAAGACGCAGTTATGAAAACCCAAAGTACTGAGCTTCATCCTGTGGTGTGATGTTTGTCTAATGTCACTTGTTTTAATGCAGGCATCAGAGGTGCAAATTGCACGTCACTGTTGATGTCATTGTGCAATTACGAGACTTTGTAGGTGCATGCTAATATGCGGACTGTAACAGTTTTCAGTGGTATTTCAATCTCATCAGTGAGTCACTCAGTGATAAAATTGCCCACAATGGAAGCTCCAGTACTGTACTCCACCATAGTCCCACCTACACACCACCCGTTTGTCTCCACAGCTGCACTCTTATTGTTGTTCTTCATCTGCCAACTCTTTTCCGTGCTGTTTCTCCATTCACACTGTAGCTTTTCAGAGTACATGAAAACTTGATTGATTATAATTTCAGCCCGTGTGGATGATTAAAGAAAGTTGAGGTGATCTCCCAGGGTGCTTGGAATCAGCTGTGCAGGCCAAGACTGAGGTTTTATTAAAAAATGGAAAATGATTGAAGTCCCCATATTAAACATATTAACAGGTTTCCCCCTGTAGGGATGGTGCTCATGTGGAACTCATTTCAGCCTCCACTTTATATTGTCTTTGATAATATTGGATCATGCTGACAGCATGTTCAGAAGATCCAAACTAGAGCTTCACATGAGCCAGGCACGAAAACAGATCATAATCTTTAAAAACGGACAGTTTTAAAATATTGATGAAGCTTTTGCATGTAGTCGTTTGTGTTTTACAGTTTTTAGTCAAACAATTTATACAGTTCAAGTTTAAAATGATGATTAGAGTCAATAGTGAAGTAGGTAGTTCCCACCAACAGCCTTTGGACTGTTTTCTCTCTGAGGACTGAGTTGGAGGGCTTCAGTGGAGTAAACACTGTTAATAGACAGTTGGAAAGTTTCAATGAGAAGAAAGAAGGATTGTTTGGGTGTACTTTGGCAGCGGTTTTGGCATATAGTAGTACTGGTAATGGTATGAAGGTGGGGGCTGTTGGCTTAGGATTTTTGGTAAATGTGCCATTATTTACGAGTCGGGTGGGCTGATGGGGACAATAAACTTTCATTTCTGGGAAAGCCATTCAACTTTACTAGACTTTGTAGAACCTATAAGAGTACAAGTCAAGTAAAAAAAAACCAAAAAAAACAGCAAACCAGAAAGTATTTAACAAGCGCAAAAAGTGTTTCCATATTCAGCTGTCACACAACACAGCAATAATGTGAGCACTCCCCTGGGTTGACAAAGTCACGTGGGCTGCCATTTGGGTCCGATGTGACACTTACTGGAAACATACACAAGGATTGCTGTGTATGTTTCAGAGGCGACTCTAATGACATCAAAACCACTCACAAAAGCTAAAACTGAACTCAATGCATAATTCATACCAGTTTGTGCTTGTTAAAGCTCCAAATCACAACCAGGCTAACTTGCTGACACACATGTTGTTGGTCAAATTACAATAAACATCTGTCTTGACAAGTAATTTAGCCTCATATTCAGACTTTGGCTCTCATAGTATGTAAAAGAAAAGGAAACCTATGCCAACCGGGTGAAGTAATTCCACTTGTTCCCAATTATGTTTCTTATGTCTGACGAATTCTTTGTGAAATTAGTGTCAGTTCCTTGAAACAAGATATACAGTCCTATAGAAAATGGCATTTGTTTATTGTTCTTTTTTTTTTTTAAATCTTGAAATGTAGCTTTCTGTTTTAGGGAGGAAGGAAGGGAAAAACCACCCTGAGTTAGCAGTGTTTAACATTAACTCCCCCACTGGTCCCAGGCCTCAACCTGTTGAAGCAAATGGACCCCTGTGTGTTATATAGCCGCAGGACAATCCCCATTGTCCTGTTGTATGCAAGTGGCTGGAGCCCAGGAGCTACTCTGTTAGACTCTGGCAGCACAAAATAGTAGCTTTGGCCAGGAAAGTCAACCAAATAGGCTGATTTTTCTCATTCAGCCAAAGGACTCCACACAGCTGCACTTTCTTTCACTGCCAGCAAAGAAGACGGTCTGAGAAAGGGAGAGGATAAAGAGAAGCAGAGAGGGGAACAGTTGGGGGCATTTGGACTGGACAAGTTCAAAGACCCAAAGGGTTGTTTTCTTTGAAAAAAAAAAATGGGGGGAGGAAAAAGAAACCGCTTAGGCTCATCTTGGACATCAAACTCTATTTTGGGCTACGCTGTGTTTGGACTGCAAGCAATCACACCAAATCCCTGGGCTGTTTTTGTTGAGTGATTGGGAACACTTTTGCCAAATTACAATCAAAGAGGTAAGATGGTGACGTATTCTGGGCCCTTGGAGAACACAAAATGCTGTTTGTGCCTTTGTCTGAGGAAATCATGTTGCCATAGGCTCCTTGATCTTTATCCACATAGCTTGAGTTTTGCTCATTTCCTCTTCATTTTCCATCAAACTGAGAGCTGATATGTTTCACTGGCTCGCGTTACTATATAGGACTCATAACAGGTCATGGAGAAGCAGTGAGCAGATGTAAAAAAAAAATAATCTCAGGAGGACATACAAACGTGTAGTTTAACAGAGGAATAATCTACTAATGCTGTGGCTCTCAAGACTACTATTTAACTATTTAACAGCAGAGTCCCACCACCATATTTTGATCAGGTACACTACCCATGAGCTCCTCATAAACCATTAACTATGGTAGCCCTGAGACCTCAGCATTCTGCGATTAAAGAAACACACACAAATAGATAAAACACCACATTATACAACACAGTGTGGTTTTCAGAGTGGAAACAAAACTAAACGATTACTCAAAACCAAACTGCTCTCTTCACGCAGCTACAAGAATTTTATATAATAAAAATGTTCTGTATGTATTTGAATTCCAGCTCTATAAATTAAGAAAAGGCCTGGAAACTGGAGCAGCCCAGCCAACATGCATATTATTATATTGCAATAACATTACAAAAAAAAACAAAAAACAATAATTAGGCTGATAAACTAACTGCTCTATTTAGAAAGTCATCATTTGTGATTCATGGGGTCTTTTACTGTTTTTTGTTTTTTTACAGGGTTTGTGTGGAGTCATTTTCTCTGTTATTCATCTTTGTTTATGTTTTACTTCCTGTCTTTTTTTAGCTTTCCCTCCACTGTGATCATTTACCCTGCCCTCAAGAGTATCACCTGTGTGCCACACCTGTTTCATGTTAGTCATCAGTCTCATCAGTGTATACTTATACACCTGCACCTGCCTCTGATGTGATTCATTGGTGTGCTACACCTATAGTTTTCTTTACACTTACCTTATTAGCTTATGATGTGTGTATGATGGTTATATCATATGAGCAGGTGTTTGGCAGTAATATTAGAAATATGCCATTAACATGGCATAAGCCTGGTTAACTTAAATAATTAGCTCCTTCGGCTGCTTATATTTTGTTGTCCTTTCTCATTCAGCCTCTGTTATCAGCATCTACGGTCAAATTAGTCTCTTCTGTTTGCATGTATGTCCTTATTTTGTGTTTTCTACTTGTATTAAGTGCAATGATAATAACATGAAAAACAATTCTCTTAAACTCATAAACATCTCATCAAGTAGCTTGCAAATAGCGATCATTTGTAGCATTCTACTGGCAATAAACACAGGCACCAAAAAGGATCAAATTAGATTTGCAGTAACAATAAAAGCGCAGTTTTTCACAATAAATCATCACACGCCTACAACAATGAGGAATTTGACATCACCATATCCCCTGGGTCGACTGAGGACGGCTCACAAACAACGGATCTTTTTCTCACAGCTCAACATCATTTAATGAAAACCATCAGTTCGCACTTCAACGCTCATTCACGGTAGGCGAGCAGTTGTCAAAATTCAAATTCAACAAAGCCGCAGGGATAACATGTGAGGAACGTGGGTAGGATCACACGGGCGGTTGACTCTGTATACTGTCCAGAGTTCGGACACATGGACTCTGTAATTCTAGTCCAGGAGTGACCACACAGGGCTGGTTGTGAAGTCTGGGAGAGCGGCAGAATTGAGACAGATGGGACAAGGGCAGGATTTTTTTTTTTTTTGGTGAGAGAATGCTTTCCACTGTTCCAACATTATACAAAGCCCATTGATTTTTTTGTGAGTGTTGAGTGAGGAGCTGAGGAATATCTCGTTTCAGCGTCCACTGCATGGTCATGACACCTGGGCCAGGGTCAGGTCTGTCCAGTCTGGTTGGATCTGGTCACAACAATCACCATGATTCATCATTCCGTCTCTAACTTTTCGGGCCTAAGCGCCATCGCTGTACTGTGAGTTTAATGCATTATGCATCACATCGCTGTGGTCATCAACTCATTTCTGTAGCTTGATGGCTTTGACCTCAGCTTCATTTGCCGTGACCCATAGTGTGTGTGTGGAAAACCAAGCTATCCCTTCCCATGAGCCCTCTGGATAGACAGAAAGATTGTTCCTCAGGAAACGCAGGTCAGGAAGTCAGAGGCGGAAGCCGGCCTTTCGTTCTAAATACAACCGTCCTCTAGAGATTGGCGTGTCAACAGAGAATTGGGCAGTAAATCTTCTTTAAACGCTGACCCCTCACTCTCTTGTTTTGTTGCTATTTTTCGCGACTTTGCATTTAACCAAAACATCATTCTTATTATTATTTCACTGCAAATTGGCAGCAAAGGAGCCACAGACTTACATTTCCAACATGGTGTTTGTTTTGAACTCCGGTCATGAATGTAATGCTGTGACGTGTCAAAGCCATCCAAATGAGCTAGGGTTAGCACTGATGCCTCATCCCACCCAGTGTGAGATGAAGGGCAGTGGAAGTGAGTGGATGGGCATGTTGGAGCGATTCATGGGAACAAGATCAGCAAGAGCAGTTGGCGGTTTACCACTAACAATGCTGTGGCTACTCTTATGGACAATTAATCGCTGCTTGTTCTTATTTTCCTCCTTCCCTCAATCCTTCTCTCTCCCTAAACTCTCTTCCTCTGAGGCTAGGTTCACCCTCTATGATGACCACAGTCCTCCCATATGAATTTGGCAAACATACCATGAAACATGAAAGGAAGCAATCATGGTGTCCTGGCTGTCAAGGCTTATAGAGACAAGGACAGGATCACACAAATTGGGAAGTGGGCAATGGATACAGAAACAAAACCCATGCAGGATCACAGTAAATACGAGATCACACATGACAGCATATTCAAGGAATCAACGTCTGTTTTGTTTTTTCTTTTCTTTTTTTTTTTGCTCAAACTTGACTATCCTTGACCACCGATTACTCAACAGTCAGCAGAGTGATTAGCTGTCCTGGTGAAAAACAAAAAGGAAGTTGTTGAGTAAGCGATGACTTTTAATAGCAACCACTGACTCTATTCCTGCAATATGTCACATTTGCAGTGGTCAAAAGCATATGTTACTGTGTTAATGATTTTTTTTTTTTTATCTTAAACTCCTTTATCTTCCACTTTTATATTTCAGAGGACAAATGTATTCCAATACAGAAGTTTTCACATATTTAGAGTTAAAAAGTAGTTAAGTATATTCTAATTGAAGTTAAAATGACCTGTTGTTAAATAACAGGTACATGCAGCACTTAAAAGGTCACCTTCCATCTTTATTTTAAAAGAAAGAAAGAAAAAACTTACATGCAAATGTAACCATCTTCTGAACATTGATTTAATACACTGTAACTACCTTTACTTAAGCATTAATAATATAAAGAATAAAGTCTTTCATATTAAGACAAACACACAATATTGTACTTTGCAGTTGGGTTTATCATTGAGCAAATGCTTGTGATTATCATAAAAATATGGATTTTAAGGAAATCAGTATGTTTTTTCTTCTATTTGGAAGAAAAGATCAAACTACAAACATACCCATTTTTCACCCTGACTATGTCCCCTCCTCTCCCATCTAACCTACACTGGCCCTACTAAGCTCTTGAAGGTTGTTTTCCCATGACTGGCAGAAATAAGTAAGATGTGCCAACGGCAAGCTGAAAATACATTTCTTGCAAAGCGTAAAAAGTAAAAATACTAGTTATTTAATACATTGTTTAATGAGCTTGTGGTCACTTTAACTGGGATGTGGTGCAGCACGGTTTGAGATTACCACAATACTAGTTTGAGTAATTGTGAGTTTTGTAGCTGATAAGTCCCTTTGCTTCACACAAGGCCAATGTTAGTGTATCTGTGGAAAGGCTGATTACACAATTCACAAGTTTGTACTGAGCCCTAAATTACCTCAAAGCCACACAAGGAAGGAGCTGCGTTTGACTGAGCTGACCTGCTGGTCTAATCTTAGAAATTCCCACTCGATGTAGGACTATTCTGCTGAGGTAAAGTTATGTTTTAGGCAAACATGCAAAGACTTAAAATACTGTACAAAAATAGAGGCGTTAAATAGGAAATGCTGACACCAGAGGAGAGAGAAACGGAAGAACCTTGCCCTCTGTTGGCTGCAGTGAGGAACTACAGCAAACTGTTGCTACAACAGTCACCTCCCTTTTATTTGTTGTTCTCCTCCATGAGTTCTTTCAAATTTACCATCCTGTCACCCCACTTAAACATTATCAGTGACCTCAAGCTCAATCCCCATCCTCCCTTCTGAGCTCGGGGTCATCAAAGTCGACGGCGCAGGAGGCAGAAATCAAACGACGCGGCACATGCTGAGGAGTGACTGACTCCAGCTCCAGCAGAGCCTGGAGGAAAAAAAAGCAGGACAGCCTTGACCTCGAAGAGCCAAAAACCTCAGAAATCAAGTCTCCTAAGAGAGAGCTCAACTCAGTCATCGGTGAGAGGAAAATACTGCCAGAGAAGTTGATATATGGATTGCTCCTTTTTTGTTTGTACCTTTAGAAGTCAATGAAAATGATGCTTTTACACACCTTATTTGCAATATTTCTGTCATTTATTACAACAGAAAATATTTGGATTTCAAATTCTTTATGTGATCCTTTATTCTTTTTAAAATGTGTATATTCTTACAGAGAGTCCAGACTAAAATAATGCAGTTTTTTGCAATGCATTGTGTGCAAATCTTGTCAGTAGTTATTAAAGTGGTTGGCTGTCTCCATTTTTAAAGCAACAGCACGTCTGACTTTATCCCCTGAGAGCACAGCAGGCTGACTTTTTTTCTATATATTTTCATTTTGGCAGGAAACAGGTGCCTCCTCCTAAACCTGGAAGGACAACTGAGTCACACAATAATATCAGCAGGCACGATATATCTGAGAGTATTAAAAATAAACAAATGCACTGTATGAGGCTTCTTGAGGCCAAGGTTCAGTATGAAGGCATTTCCATCAGTCAGTGGGTAGTTTGTTGTTGAGTTTAGAGTCCTGCTGACCTTGTGCGCTTTAAATCCATGCAAGTATCTACAGTGAAATTTCCAGGTCCTGCATCACAACTACATGCGTATTCTTCACTTGTGTTACATTTTACGAATTCCCACACCAGCTATGGGTTTTTTGCATTCGCAAAATAAAAAGAAAAGGGGAGAAAAAAGGTGATTCTCTTTCTACTTCCCCGCTCTGTTTGTCCCTTAGAGGGAGACAATCGATCTGGCCCACTTAATCAATCAGTGACAGACCCTTTGAACTGCAGACGAGATTTCTAGCAAGTCTGTCATCCCACCCTGTCGTCTGTGAAAACACTCCAGGGGGAGATTGCTCTGCACAGGCCTGGCTCGTAAAACTCTTTTTTTTTTTTTTAATGTTCAAACACACACCCTTGCTGTTCACTGACAAGGTCCAGAGTAACCGGGTGTTTGCATCTACTTTTCTTAATGCATAGCGAAGAGGATGTTTGAGTTCCAAAAGAGTCAGCTTATGAGGCCGTAGTCAGATACTTGCTTGAGAAGCTGTGGTGTAATCTGGCCTGTTCTATTTCAGCTCGTTTCAACATTTCAGTGCAAAAACAACTTCCCCACCTCCTTCATGGCTGCTAGCAGTGAGAGACAAAGCCCCCCCCCCCCCC
>VURO01048096.1:51884-64092 GCA_015108175.1 Pelvicachromis taeniatus
AGGGGGCCTCTGCCCCCCCCCCCCCCCCCCCCCCCCCCCCCTCTCTCTCCCCTGCCATCCTCCCTGATGATACCACTTCCCCTGAGCTTGCTAGAGGGTGCTCAGTAATGTAACTGTAGCTCTACACCGCAGATGTTTTTACAGACTGAGTTCAGACAAACGGAGAGAAATGACAGACCCTGAAAATATATGAATAGTTTTTTTGTTTTTTAAATGGAGAGAAAAAAAAGTGCCTGGGCAGTTTCTGCATGTGTTTAGGGTGAACGGACTACTGTTTGTTTTGGTTCTTTCTCATTTGCCCCACCCACCTCCTTGTACCCCCTCAGTCACGGTTCTTCTCAAGCCCCGTCTTATGTAATTGTGAACCGGGTGAGTCTGCAGGAAGGACTTTGAACTGGAAGTTGGTCATGCCCCCCCCCCTCCCCCTCCTGTTGCTGGTCACTGGCTTTTTCTTTTTTTGTTTCTTGGGAAGGAAGTTGATATCAAACTGATCATTAACCCTGCAAGACTTTGTCCTGCCCCCAGCACCTACACCTTCATCTTCACCGATCCGGGGAATTCCAGCATTCCCATAATATAGTTATACGTCGCATGACTTGACAAGATCGGATCTCCAAGCTATTTTACTTTACTTGTTCCCCTCCCATCTCCCTCACTTTAGAACCTGCTCCGTGGAGCTTTCTCTACTCTCATTACATCCCTTTTTTTGCTTTCTTTATTTGATAATTATTTTTTATTAATGTTGTTATTATTACGGTTATTATTATTTGAGAAACTTTCCAGACAGAAGGTTTGCGTGTCACTGCTTATTTAACTTATCAGAACATATTTATTGGTGATCATATGCATTTTTTGTTAATTTTGTTTTTTGTATTTATCTGGATAATGAACAATAGAATATATTTTCTTTTATGTTAAATTATGATCTTCCATATTAATCTAAAGATTGTGAAGACATTTTTGTCAGTTTTCCTTTTTTTTCACAGTTTAATATATTGTACTTCAATGACTTTTGTTCTGCAACTACACTTTGTCAAAATGAAACTTAATTTAAAGCAAGAAAAAATGCAAAAAAAGCTGTTTTGCGTTTTGATTATTTATTGTACTTTTGTTTTTCTTACTCCCTCTTATTGGACTGCATTTCCATCTAAACTAGATTTGCTTGGATCCATTCCTCCCCCTTGCACATGTTACAATAATCTGACAGTAACAGTAGCTAACTGTTATGACATTAATTCGATATTTTTTTTTTGGTTTTTTTTCCTTTCTGCTCTCTTGTCCCCACTTTGAAGAGGAGTATTCCTACAGTACTTGGGTTGATGGTAGACTTAAAGGGGTGCTAAAAAGAAAATTAGTAACATCACTGGTTTAGCAGAGTCTAGCAGTTCAGAGGCTGGCTGTGTTTAAATGTTTTTGTCAGTAATGTTCTGTCACCCAGTCTGTTATTACAAGCAATAGTTGTGACCAAATGAGTTGAAGAAAGTATATCTTCTTTTAATTCAATTGGATGCTTGATCAGTGGAAGTGCCTCGTTTAATACATTCCAGGTAGCTAAGGCCTCTCTGCCTTTTATATTTGATAATGGAGGACAATTTATTTTATTTTTTTTCTAAAGTCACATGTTCTGTGTTGCCTTCATGTGTTCGGAAGAGGTGAACACATTCTGACACAAAGAAAGTAAAACTGTTGAATGTATTTTTTTTCTCCCCAGCCATGTTTTTTCACTACAGTAATAATTTCTGTGAGTTTATATGAAAACCTGTTTTTCTCTTTCTCTCTCTTTTTGTAAGTATTGATTGCAGTTAAGTCAATAAACCTGTATTTTTTTGAAAAGTTCAACTTTGTGATGAGTGGTGTGTAAAAGTTCTTGGAAATTGGGCAAATATGGGGCAAGTTCATGCTCAGTTTTGGAGTACCTGTTCAAACTCTGAAGGGCTTCCCATGAATCTGAGTAAAAGATAAAAAAGTCAGCCTTATTCGAAAAACCTCACAATTCCAGTCTTAATCATTATTAAAGTTCTCTTCAGTACCAAAAAAATCCAATAGTGTCTGTGAGGAAGCTGTAATGACTAATACTCCATACTTTTAATGTTGCCATTCATTTTGCTTGCCAAAAATTAGATTTTAAAAACTACAGTTACATTTGGCAACATTGTACTTGCAGTCAGACTCTGGAAACTTAGGTTTTACCAAAGGAGGGACAGGGTGTTATATTCAAAGGTGAAATCAGGTGAGTGCTTTTTCGATGCATAATACAGAAATGAAGGGAGTTTCTCTGTGGTGCAAGTTGATTGGTGAGCTGCGCAGGCAGCAGCCAAGGGTATTGACCCGGGATAGTCAAAGTCTGAGCAGGCTTGATTACACAAAGACCTGGCATACTTAGTTTCAGCAGAAATATTGATCAGGGGGAACTGTTACCATTAAAGTTTCCAAGAATAAAAAACCGATTTGCTGAGGTTGTGACCTAATCAATATGTAAACAAGGATATTTCTGGTAAAAAAAAAGGGATAAACGGTAGAGTTATAGTTAATTAACACAATATGGTTTGGGGTTAATTTAATATATTTTTTTTTACATTGAGAATAAATACAGATAATAGTCTCAAGTTGACCATTTATACAAATGGAGTGGTATTCGATTCCAGTAGCAACTTCCACTTTATGCACTCGACTCAACATCCGTGCTGCTTCTGCCTTTCCTCGGCCCCTGGACACTTCCTGTCTGTCCATGTTTATATTCTCTCAGATTGCAAAAAAACCGGAGCAGCAACAGGAACTCCCTCCATACAATTGTGGGTGCTGACCCATCACAGCTGACCCATGGAGGCCTCCTTGTTGCTTTATCCCTGAGAACCTGGGCTTTGTGGAGTCTTGTCTTGATCCTTAGGTCCCTTCCTTCTTAATCACCCACCAACCTACCACCCCATCCCATTTTAGACCATCTCTATACCAGCTGGAAATGGTCTAAAAACATGCTGGTGGCCACAATATAGCAAAGAAAGTCCTTGATTTCATGGAAAACACATCCAAAACCAAAGAGCATTCATGGTTCCTATAAAATAAAGCAATGGTCAACAGCAACTAGAATGCAAAAGCTTGTTTAGAAGAGAGTTATACAAAGGTACTCTTAAGGAGTCAGCTTAAAAAGATGAAGCCTCCTGGGCATGTTCCACCGGGAGGACCCCCGGGGCAGACCCAGGACACGCTGGAGAGATTATATCTCTCGGCTGGTGTTCCCCCGGACAAACTGGAGGAGGTGGCTGGGGAGAGGTAGGTCTGGGCTTCTCTGCTTGGGCTGCTGCCCCCACGACCCGGCCCCAGATAAGCGGAATGAATGGATGCATGGATGAATGGAAGGTGATATAACATGTATATTTAAATGTTATTGATGGAGACTAATTGCTTATTGAAAGCCCTCTTTTTTGTGGCTTTATGGTATGTTTTACCTGTGTAAAGATGGGTGTTCTGTTTGGGAACCACAGGCCCAGTTTAAAAGCTTACAACACAGTGAAAATCACTTTTTAGCTTCCTTATATATTGTGTTCTTTAATGAAAATAGCTTGGAAACAATTTTATAAACATTCCACCAGGGATTGAATGTTTCTATGCGCCACCCCTTTTAGAAACTTTTTCACATTCATTTCATTTGAATTCTACAAGAGTTTGTTCATAAGAAACAAGTGTCTTGAAACTTAATTAACATCGCTTCAAAAATATGAAAGATATCATACTGTATATTTTTTTGTAAGGGAGTTTTCAGCAAACAAAATCAACATTGCACGGTGTTCTTGTATCTGCAGATGCCACACAGCATATAAAACATCACATACTGTCTTATTTGGTGCAAGCCTGAAGCAAGATGAAAGCGATGGAAACTTGTTGCCACTTCAAAACTGTTCTGCGTATTTGGTTTTAATAAGATAAGAAGCAAAGAAACAACGAATTAAAAGGAAAGGCTTCTCAAGCTAAATCAGGTGAGCGTGAGTGATGCACACCTTTTTCTTTGCTGCACCCTTTCAGAAGAACATGAAGTGCACGCAGTTTGAGGCTGATGAAAGAGGGCTGTTTCCTGTTTGTGTGGTGTGCGCATAGAGACACCTTGAGATGAAGTACCAGGAAGTGGGTTTCTGAACCTCCGAAGGTGGCGGATGAAGGGGGTCGCCTGCACTTTGATATGTTTTTGAAAATAGAAAAAGAAAGCTTCCATTACTTTTTCAAACCTAACAGCAGGTAATTTTCCAATATGGAGACGATGCAGTGACACAGACCAAGCTAATTCACTCATTGCTTCCTGCAAAACAGGATAAAGCAAGTTTGTAGTTCAGCTCTTAGTCCCAATTGTCATTCACCTTTAACCTGCAGGGTTGAGCAACAGAATGTCATAGCGTGTACACTTTGTAATTGTGTTATCGCAGGAAGGTCTGCCTCCTTGTTTGAGAAAGAGGTGAGTAAATAGTGCTGATGTTCTGTCTTTTATCTACGCTGACAGCTGAGAGAAGGGTCGCCTGCAGTGCGGTGTGCATGCATGTGTGCATGCTTGTGTGTCACTGCAGCAGAGCAGGTGTTGTGGGACAACGGCTAAGGTCAACCTCGAGCGAGGAGGTTAGGTGGGAGCTCAGAAATCTGCATGGGGAAACAGTAAAGAGATTATCTGTGCACCAGCAAAACACTGACCCGTGGATATCAAAGCATAATTTGAGAAACACTTTCTTATGTTATTAAAGATGCCAATGTAGTCAGTAGGTAGTTCGTTTTTTTTTTCAGTTTAACACAAAAACTGGAAAGAGGGAGAAAATGCTTTGTCACTCTGTACAAAACAGCCATACAGGCACCTGTAAATTGATAATTAACACATTACACAGCATTCATACATAGTGTTTTTAACCCATGTGAAGATAAATACATCTATAAATAGTAATAACGAGCCATTTGTTTTGATGATTCTAAACTCAGACAAACCAACCATGACAGGAAAATAAAGTCCAATCCAATCCAACGATGTTTGTCTGTCACAATCCCCATACGCTGACCTTGCTGTCAGATGGTAGACTTATAATGCAGACACTATCGCCAAAAGCCTCATTTGCTCTTATACGCTGGCAATGCGCAGTCATTCTCTCTGTTTGTCCTCACTTTTAGTTCTCCTCTTTGTTTGTCCATGACTTCACAAAAGGGGTTGTTGGGAGTTAAAGTCTGGTTTCCTAAATATTGAAATTCTTAACTTAATTATGGGGATGTGTTTTATAATTTGTGCTAACAAGGGACCTTCTCATCCCACCTCTAATCTCTTCCTGACTATTATCAGCCTGTAGTGAATGCATTTCACTGTTTGTGAAGTTTACCGTCTGAATACAAAACAATACAGATTAGTGACACCGAGTGACAGAGAAAGTGGAACATCCAATACCTAAATCTATGGGGGGGGAAAAGCTTGTCGATAACTGCCTTAACAAAGAAAACAATATTAACTATGTCCTTTGAAGCAGTTGCATTGCTGTCTGTAGAATAGCATCACAGCAGTGACGTCACTCTCTTTTATCAACAACATCAGCCTATTTTCACAACCTCATGATTTCCCCTACCATACATGTTTCTGGGTAATCATTTCATAAAATATCTTATCTGAAAGTCATGCTTTAGTAGTTGCTTTACAGTTAGCATTTTGGTAATCACATTGCTGTAATCTCAGTATACAGTATATGCATTTTTTTCTGCTGCCCGCAGCATTCGACGGGCTTTATCTTTGTAGGTCTATGGCTGTATGTGTCACAGCTAGACTCATTGCAGATCAACAAAGACAACAGTCACAAACACTCCCTGATCCCGTGGCTTTAATCCGGGCTCTCCATGCTGCTGTTATCTAGGCGACTGACACACTACTTACCCAATAATGACTATTAGCCGTGTCTGGATCCAGTGTCACATGTGCTTTTCCTCCCCTCAGGCTAAAGTGGCAACCCTTGACCTTTTAAAGAAAGGAAGAGAAAACACATGTGTTGAGCAGAAGAGCAGAGAGGTGAGGAGGCTTCAGAGGAGAGGACTGGTGATGGCTGTCTGACAGGTTGTGGAAACACACCCTTCCACTCCTTACTTTGACAGAAAAACAAACACAAAGCCACTAGACTCTCGCTGAGCTCTGCACTAATGGACAGGTGATGACTTTTTCCTAACGAGACACACTGGCCCAGTGGAAACAGGAGATGAGGAGTGACCAATAGGAGAGGCTGTAGCAAACCTGACACTGTTTTGCTTTGGGTTTCTGGTCTTCTGGGCTGAGTGAGTCAAACACAGTTCTCCTGAGTATTGAACCACTTCACTCTTCCTGTCTCATGACTTCCAGCGTCACGGACTGATGGAAATAACACGGCCTCCATTAGCAGAACAACACTTGCTCTGCTTTATTAATACGCGGGTTCTTGATTAAATGGCTTTGAGAGCATTTATATGACAATATTTCTATGAAATTTATGAAGGCACAGTGGGGATCAGGGCAGCACTGATCATCAGGTTGGTTGTAAACAAACATGTTGTATCTTTTACTCACTCAAAGTCTGATTTTCCATCTTTGAATGAGTTTTAGGTGCCTGAAGAGGCACATTGCACAATATCTCTATAGATAAAAGTAAATAATTGTGCAAACAAATAAAGCATTTTCATCAGGTAGTCACAAAGTTGAGCTTCGGCTTAGTTTTATTTGGTGGTAAGGTCTGTAAAAACTCCACTTTGGATATTGAAAACTGAGTAGTTCAGACATGTTACTATATATCCAAGTCTTTACTTATGCCACTGTGTGCGACACAAGACAGTGAATGAGGTTAGCTCAAAGTCACTGAACCATGCTAAAGCTAAAAACAGCACGTTTCCTTACACGTGATTCTCAGTTTTGTTTTGCAGCATCTGTTTCCTCTGGTGACAGCGACACTGGAAAACAGTCTCATTCTCACTTCTTAAACGCAGTTTTCAGTTTCTCACCAGATCAATACTGATTTAAATGACCTCACACACGCACACACACACACACACCCACATGCACATATCACGCTCCTAGAAATAAACTTCCTCCTCCACCTTTTACACCTACAGAAGTATATTAGAGAACAACAGACTCAAAGTTGGCTAACTATGAGTCACTCAGGCCTTTGAGAGGTAAAAGCAGACAAAGATGACATCAGTGACAGTTTTACAGGAAGTCCTTGCACCGAGGCCAAGTCTGCACTATACATAGATGATCATCTCTATCTGCAATCTAACACTCAAATGATGTTGATTTTTTAAGTTTTTTAAAATTATGAAATAGCAAAGAGATAAAGTACAAGCCTTTTCTAGGCCACAAGGTTATAAAAAAGGACGACACAGTGTTTGAAAAATAGATAAAGAATGAAGAGAGAGTGACGCAGAGAGCATGTCTGGACTTCAGTTGCACTTCTGCTAATATAACCATGACTGTATAAGTTTTTTTTTTTGTTTGAGTTGTAAACAAGCCCTAGATACAGTATCTGGCCTTGGGACGTTAGGGAATAGTTAAAAGTGAACTCTGTCTCTGTGTGCGTGTGTATTTCACAATGATCTGCTGGCTGAGACTCAGAGGGACGACGATAAGAACTGACTGTGAGAAACCACAGATCTCACACCCACTCGCTTACACGTACAAACACATACGAGACAAACGTGCACGCATTCTCCCGCTCGTATGTAAGTCTAAGGCAAACACACGCATGCATTTAACAGCGTGCTCCCTCAGGAACATGCATGAGGCTTCTTGTGATGAATTTTACTTTAAAAACAGCCCAGATTGTTTGGAAGTGTTTGACTGCTGCTCAGATTTCTCAAGGCATGTCTTCAATCAAGATAAGATCGACCCGAAACCTGTCAAGCTCGCTCCTGTGCTGTGCTTCACCTGCTAACCTGTTGTGACAAGCACTCGCACAGGTAGAGAGGAAAAAAGGATTAAAGCCTAACTTTACATGAAGCCTTGAGTAATGCTGGCGTAAGGGCATTACTAAATCAGCAATGACAGACTCATTGTGTGCCCACTGGGAAATGCTTTTGTGTGAGACTTTGTAAACTTTACAAGAAAATGACAAACAGTTGAGTCAGATTCTTATTATTATTACTCGAAGTGAAGTGTGTCTGGGTTTAGATCTTGGGATCTGAGAAGTGAAACTAAAATTTGAGTCAGACCTAAACCACAAAAATAAGTTTCAAACTTCAGACTTGACGGCTCTGTGACTTGGCCTAAAATGACTTGTAGAAGTGTTAAACATAGACTACTATAAGGTCAATTTCAAAACACAAAACACCAGACACTACTAGTGTAAAGTCAAACACTAAAGACAACACTGCTTGGGTTGGACCAGTAGGGTTTTGCTGTCACTAACTTAAGGTGGTAGCACCATTGAGTGGCTGTTATTGAATGTAGTCTATCTTCAAATGAATATTGCTGTATAAATTATTTTTGTCAGAGAACTTGTTGTTATTATGACTCTTTGCACAGTGCTTATCATGTTACTCATTAACATACCATTACAATTTTATATCAGCATCATCCTGAACTCGTGTATACAGGTACATTCACTCAGTCAAGTGTTAAAAAAAAATATATATATATTTTATTGCTTGTTAAAAAATCCGCTCGTAAAGTCTGATGACAACATTAGCCATCTCTGGGTCTAAATCTTTCCAAAAACTGAACACTGAGACTCCAGTGAGACTTAAAAATTATCCAGAGTCTATCAGCACCAATAAAATCATCAGTGTGGCTGTTGTCCCAATGTTACAATAAGGCTTATCATAAGGGCATCCATCAAAAATAGGATATACAAGGTTACTGGAATTAGAAATCGGTGGGAAGTTAGCTAGGCCAATGTTACACTATCATTAGGCTTTTCTGTAAAAATAAAACAGCTCTTATATCCATTTGGATGTAAGAAAGATTGAAAACTAAATAGCAGAGAAATGGCACCATTGTAGGGTTATTGAGGTTGTCCTAGCTTACCTATTATAACATGCTACCTGGTGGTTAGCTGTAGAGCTACGGTTAGGCTAATATAAACACATTAGCATAGAGAAAATGTATTAAATGGTTAAGTTGGATAAATTGGGGTAAATATTTCCTCAATGCACATTCATGTTGAGGGTCCTAGATGAGCTAAGACAAATTTCATCATATAGCAGCAAGAAGACGTTGAAAAAGGACCAAACCACGACCATCTATCTATAACATGAAGTTAGTCATTAATATGTTGCTGGGTGGTTTGGACAACTTGCTATGAAAAAGCCACAATCCTAAGCTGGTGTTTGTAATGGTCTGAAGTGTACCCTGTGAGTTTTTAAAAACTGAGGTTAAAGACGAGTTGCACATGAATAGAGCTAATAAAAAGCCAGAGAGGCCAACAGCAACCACCGATGATTTTTAGGGGCTTGTTTCTATCAAATAAAACAAGAGACAAAGTGTTAGAACACGTTAAACCTTGGACCTTGGAACAAGGTTGATAGGTCATCACTTAACAAGCGGATTGGATTGGCAAGCAGAGCAATATAATGGTCCAGAGGTGTGTGTTCTGACACCTTACTTATGAGCCTTAAAAACTTTGCTTACATTTCCAAAAAAGTAAAGCTGAGACCTCTAGAGCTCTGTATTTCTGAAGCCACGGATTCAGTTGAGCAAACATGCCAAATCATTCCAGCGAATGAGTCATCATTGAAGACAAACATCTGCCTTTTTTTTAACCCTTAAATACCAAATATAAATAGCAGTTCAAACTAAGCCTACACATTAGAGTTGTACTGAAGAAGATCTTGGGGATTTACAACATTCAGAATGATCTTCAGAATGATTTAAATAATATTGCTTATTTGTCTTACTTTAGTTTCACATTGCTATCTCCTGCATATAACCAATACCTGCTACACCCACATGCACACATATCCTTACTGGCAAGCTCTAGGCCTGCTGATAACATTATGGATGCCACCCTCAAAAAAGCAGTCAACTTCCCAACCCTAATACTGATGTGTTCTTAATTAGATTAGAGCTTTGATTTAAGACTCATCTTAATAGAAA
Source organism: Pelvicachromis taeniatus (assembly GCA_015108175.1). Classification (NCBI taxonomy): domain Eukaryota; kingdom Metazoa; phylum Chordata; class Actinopteri; order Cichliformes; family Cichlidae; genus Pelvicachromis; species Pelvicachromis taeniatus. The sequence goes on from VURO01048096.1 coordinate 61,948, forward strand.
ACATATTTCCTTTGGTCTATATCTACCCAAGAAAAAGCCTAAACCACCCATACAATAGCTCCACACAGGGAAACAATAAAAGTGTTCTCTGAGAGGAACTCATTTGGGTTTTCCACTCTGAGAATCAAACATCATTGTTATCAGCAACACAGAAAAACAAGCAACAAGTTCAGTATAATGTGTGAGAGCAGATTGAGGCCCAAAGGAAGGCCGCAGCACAATGCGTGGCAAAAGAGCTCTTGATAAATCACAGCCCTAACCTATTCGCCACCTGTGTCCGCCGCCTTCCCAGAAACACAGTCACACAAGCAGCTGCCCTGCTCTGGAAAATTGTCACGGCCATAATACTCAGACACGAAGTCACACAACAGGAGATTTGGATATCAAATGCCAGCAATGAGTAGAACAAACTCCCCCTTTAATGTAGAAATTGTTACTTTGGCATAAGATTTTAGAATGACGTTCCACAGTGGTGCACACTCAGCTGTACAAATTCATCCCTTGCACACATGCGATCAAACAACGCAGCCATTAATTAGATTAGAAGGCCCTCAGCTATTTCCAGTTTTCAGTCTTAAAAGTGCATTGTGGTCTAAGCAAAACCAAAGCCTGAAATAAATTAAAGTCATCCATAAACCATAATGATATTAACAGTGAGACAGTGCCATTCAGATTTATAATGTTTCCCAGTAAAAGTTTGTCAGAATTTCTGGAGGTGACGTATTATATGTATGTGTGTGTCTGTGTGTGTGTGTGTGTGTGTGTACTAGTCATATGTAAACACATCCGAATGTGTATGAGCATATAAACACATACAAATGTGTATGAGCATGTGTGCTGAAGGGGGAGGGTTGTTTACTTGGGCAGCCTCTCAGAGAGTGTCTCCTGGCCGGCTCCCACTTCCTGCCCCTGCGCCTGGAGCAGCAGCCTGTCTAGTCAGCCACCTCAGGCTGACAGGGAGACCACATGCTAAAAGACTTATTGGCCTACTTTAGAAGACCTATGGGGTAGAAAGGGACTATAGGTCTGCTTTGGGTGGGGCTGGAACTTTTCTCTTCTTTTTTTTTTGAAGCAAGATTGGGGGGTCTATGGGGTGTCTGATTTTTTTAATAAAGCTCTCAGCCAGCCTCCCCTCTCTCCCTGGTTTCTTCTGAGTGCTTACAGCTGCAGGGGTTGAGAAGGGGGGCATAGCGGAACAGAGCTCTGCATAGAGAGAGCCCTTCATGAAGTCACATCTGGACCTTTCCCAGAGAACTCAATGGAGCAGAGAGGCTAATGAAAGTCTTAAGTTATGTAATTGAGCTCTTCCATGTGCACCAGACGGTAATGTTGGCTTGATCTGCAACACAGGATGTTAGCAAAGTCCTATGGACATTTATGCCCCTCACAAAGGTCTGATAAATTCAGTAGGGCTTATGTGGCTACTGCCATGCCTGTAGCATGTCACTAACTCAGAATATTTGAGTTCCAGCCCCTTACATGGAGTCCCTGAAGTAAGAGACTTGGCCTGTGGAGCATAACAAACAGGGTTTGGCATTTACTGTTACTAAAAGGCTTACTTAGGTTGATTAGCCCATGTTGTTTTTGCTGTAGTTAGGCTTCCAGTGTCCAGCAGCAGTGGAAAATCACTAGAGAATTATGAACATTAAGTATAACGCATAATTAAATGTGGTGTACAATGATTCTTTTTGAACTTTGTTCAAAGTGTAAACGATTGTAATGCAATTTTTAGCCTTCCAGTTTATGACAAACACATGTCTGCTGGTGTATTGTTTTGCTTAGCCGTGACTTGAGCAGAAAGGCTGTAAAATAAACTGCCTGGCTGCTTATGAGTCAAACAGGGAAAGAGCGATCTGCGCTGTGGGATTACATGGTAAGAAGTGGATTGATGAATGTTCGAGAACACCTACACACACAAGTGCACAGAGGCAAACAAGCACGTAGATTTGTATACATATGCACACGCACGCACGCACGTGTGTGTGTGTGTGTTTGTGTTTCCATATGTGTGAGACAACTGTCTGGATTGAATAAGGTCTCCTGTATCATCCCCAGCTTTGATTTACCTTCCACAGCCGAAGGGAGTAAAAGGAGGAGCAGCCAAAGCAGAGGAGATGCTCTTGAAATGAACACCTTGGTAAAACC
>VURO01048096.1:64112-89050 GCA_015108175.1 Pelvicachromis taeniatus
GTGTTTGTGTGTATGTGTATATATGTTTATATACACATAAACTGTGAGTGTGTGTGTGTGTGTTTGTGTTTCCATATGTGTGAGACAACTGTCTGGATTGAATAAGGTCTCCTGTATCATCCCCAGCTTTGATTTACCTTCCACAGCCGAAGGGAGTAAAAGGAGGAGCAGCCAAAGCAGAGGAGATGCTCTTGAAATGAACACCTTGGTAAAACCTGCTGGTGTATAAAGTGTCAGTGCTGGGCCCCTCGGTGGCGTCACGCCAAACCAAGAGCCACTATCACCTCCACCGCCGTCACCACCACACCACTGTGCCTTCCATTAATAAAGGAGAAGAATAACAGTGACAGAGAGGAAGATAGGCCAGAGCAACGATACATTACCTGGCAATTAGATGAAGGGCCGAGGCAATGAGGGGAAATGTAGACCATATGGGAGGCTATGTGAGAGGCCACCTGACCCAAGGGGCCCACAACTCTCAAATCAACGCTCCTCGCCAGACTGGACCTGTTTGAAGTCTTACATAATTCTTTGAATACCACCCTCTTCTGCTTTTCTCTCCACGGTGTTTCCAACTTCTTCTCCTCCTCCCCTCTTGCCCTCTGCTTTCCACTCTGAGACCACAACCACAATGACAGGTCGCGGCCAAGACAAACACAGCCCTGAATCAAATCAATTTTTGAGAAGTTATGGAGCAACTATTACAGCTTAACACGCTGTTGACAAGCCGCATGAGACGGTCCCCTCACGAGTGTGAGAAGAATGAAGACCGTCACAGCTGTAACTTAAGTGATCAGGCACACAAGAAGCAAAGCAGTGATTGCCATTGACAAAGTCTTTCTTCAGGTCTCTTTTATATAACATGCATTAGTAATCCTGATGATTATTCCCTGGAAGTTTCTCAGTGGAAACAAGCATACCGTGACACAGATCTCTTGTGGTGAGTTATTACAGGGCCTCTCCTTGTATTTTCCAGTGCTTAAAAAGAAAAAAAAAAAACTCCAAACATTTCCTCTGTGAAGGAGCAAAAGTTTAGCCTTATTAAAACAAACATGGGATACCTTATGAGAATGGATTTTCATTTTGGTAAATACACTTATTTGCTTTCTTGCTCCTTATTTAATGAGAGCATAGCATTCATGTGTCCATAGAACATGAAGCTTAGATAAACAAAAGGACAAGAAACAGCTACAGTGACTCTGTCCAAAAGTAACAAAATCTGCCTGTCAGCACTTTCGAGGTTCATTTATTACACATGGGGTCACTTTTGTTTAAACTGCTGTTTTAAAATAACAAGAAGTTTTGCATCTGAATATTTCTTGGTGTGGTCATGCCATGAAAAGACTCCATACACACATATTCTTGATCACTCATCTACTTATTGCTTGGGGGGCTGGTACACTCTGTGCAGGTCATCATGAAAAGACTTAAAACTAAGAAATACTCTTGGACCGTCTATAAAAACCCCCACATCTTTTTCTTTGTTTACTGATGGAATAAATATAACATGTTATTACGTTTGTAAGCAGTTCTTTGGATAGAATCAGGTTTACTTTCTGACTTGCACTCTGCAGACACAAGACTCTGTGCAACTGCACGAATGAGATCACACACACTGGAGTTACATGACAAACAAATTTGAGCAAACTCATTTTAAACTCAGCTAATCAGTTGCTGGTCATACGTTGAAAAATAGGCCAGAGATATGAGAGTGGCGTCGTATAAAACTCTCAGCAAAAAAAGCGAAGAAGCGCACACAGTGCGTGACGGTTCATCCAGCAGCTCAACCTGGCTAGTTGATGAACGGCTCGTGGCCAGGTCTAGTCGGATCCAGAAGGGCCAGCAGCAGCTCTGTGGAAATACTGACTCACCAGCATGGGGCCTTAACTCAATTCTCCCTCCTCACAGCTGCACTGGTGGTGGGGGAGAAAGAATTTTATTTCTAAAACACCTCTATTGTTACAACACAAAACATAAAAGAGCTAAAGCAAACTTGCAAGAAAACCAAACCACAGTGTGCAGTGGAATAAATCTCACACCTCACATAAACAAGCCCCAGAAACTAACTCACATTAAACATCAAGCAGCACTGCACCATGGCACCCAAGCCTCCATAAAAGAAAGGAGTGAGAGACAGAAGGCTGTATCATTAAGGTGGTTGGATCACTGGTAGACTGCCGGCCAATTATAAGCCTCTTATTAGACAACTCTGCTCGGAGAACTTGTGGTCTAATCTTATAAAACTTTGAGTACCAGCTCCCTGTGTGCTCTACCACTGGCTTATTAGTTACTGCTCTGTTTTTGCTGCTCCGCTGCGGCAAATTGACTTATACATTAGACTTACTTAAAAATGCTGTTTTGAGGGAGGCCCTTTTGAATTATAGCAAAAAAAAAAAAAAAAGCACAGGGTGAAGCAGAAGCATTGAGGTGTCATTAAAGTGACAGGTTTTTTTTTCACACTGTTCTGTGCGGTTGATGATAGCTCAATCTTTCATCAGTCTTGCTCAAACATTGTACTAAGTAATATGTACGGCGCAACAGCAAACAACAATGAAAGTTAGGTCATGCTTGCTCAAAATAGGCATATAATATCATGCAAGAAAGTTGCAAACACCATCAGTTCAGAGTTTTTGTTTCTTTGTGCATTAATGTTGCAGATTGGATCTTTTCTTTTTGAAACAGGTCATTTTACCTCCAAGCAGAAAACAGAATTTATTCACTGACATTTTTTTTTAATCTAACACAGGAAAACAGGAAACAGCAGTGATAAAGGAAGTCGAAGTGAATAACAACAACAGCAAAAGCTGTGGTGAAAGAGGCAGCTCTCAAAGTATGACAATTTAACTGTTTGAGTCCTTTAAGGTTTCAGATGCTCAAGCAATGTCAAATGAACAGTTTGAAAAGTGCAGATGTTTACATCAACATGTAAACACAGGCAGAGGAGAATAGAAGGGAATGGGACTGTACTGCCCTCTAATCATATGACATTTTAGAGCATTTGCAGACAGCTTGATGCGGGGGCTGGAGCTGAGCATGGCAGCATGTTCTGTTCTGCAAAAAACACATTTGTTTCAGCATATATGTGTATATAAACCTCTGCTATTTGCATGCATTTACACTTTCATTTGTGACGAAGAGCAATGGCTGCAGTAAAAAGAAGTCTAGCATTACAAAAGGCGTGACTACATAATGCAGATTTGTTTGTATTAGTGAAATAGTTCAACAGAAACCGAGGCAATACAGCCTCGCCGATAAACAGCTATTGAAGGAGCTGGCTCTCCCCAAACTTCACAAATCTGCTTACCAGCAAGTGCACTTCTTTTGCTTAACCTATTAATAAACAGAACAATCTCCATCCTGATGTCACAATGAAGTTTCCTGTCAGACATGAAGGAGAATAGAAACACTGAATAAAACAGCTTTTAATCAAAATGTCCCAAACCAAGTTTCTTTAATATCACAAAAGGGCATCTTTAATAAGAATTAAAGACAGAAAGCACTCAGTAGTGGAGGTTTTTGAACTTTGGACAGTGTCATGCCAGGTATACTCCTCTGCCTCACTGTAAACAAAGCTAAACCAACCATCTAGGAGCATTAGTAGTATCAAATTTTCATCTACTTCTTATCTAGAACTTAAAGGCTCTTGTCACGATAGAAAAGAACTATATCTCTGAACTGAGTCATCAGTGACTAATGCCAGTCCAGCTTACACCCTAAAGTGGAAGTTGTAATTCTGATAAACTGGAACCATTACAGTTTGTCTCACTGAATAGATACAATTTCATGACAATTTTCAGCAGTTATTTTTTGTGTCAAATTATCTGCGTACTTAGATACTAGTCAACATCTACTAGTCAACATCATGTTACTATTTCCAGAAAAATGTTGAGACTGCTTAAAAAGACCAAAAATGTGTATTTCCTCAAGTACTCTTTTCATTGTTTTTAAATGGTTGAATTTTCAAAAACTCAAAGGAAATCTCAGTACATAGAAGCAACTAGCACTTAAACACTGTTTTTATTGAGTTGACAGACATATAAAAACCTCTGCAATTAAAGCAATATGACTACATTATCTGAACCCCCCCACGCAAACACGCAGACAACAACAGCAAGGATTAGATCTTAGAATAAAAACACAAGCCAGTGTTCCTACAACACCTACACCCCCTGTGTTCACGCTCCAGTCTAGGATTTGGTGTGAATCTGGGTTCCAGCAGCTGTGTCGTGGGCTGCAGAGACCTTTTGGTCTCCAGGCCAAGTTCCATGTCCGCTCTGATTATAGCACTAGAACAATGCGGGCCATTGTGACACAGTGAGTGTGGAGCCCTTGCAGTTTTCTCCAACATCTCCCTCTAACACAGTCATTCACACATATACACACAAAACAGCTGGAATGGACCTAAGCACTGAGAGAATCACTTAAGGGTAAAAATGTATGGCATTTTTTTTTCTTTCTTTGTTTTTCTTTTTTTCTTTTTTCTGAATGAGCATGAAATGTAGTTGACTTGGTCCCTGGTGCTCAGGCAGCCTGCCAAGACTTGAAGCAGGCAGTTGAAATTCATCACAGTTAGACACACACAAAACATGTGCAGTCACATATACACGCACATGCACTCATGCATATACACCCTCACTGCAGGAGACCTCAGGCCACAGGGGAAGAACAATCTCACATGCCACACAGTGAGGCTCTCTGCAATTAGACAGTCACTTTATCACACTACAAACTTCTCTCTTTCCATCGCTCTCCCTCCCTCCCTCACACACACATACACACACACATACACACCCAAACAAACACACAGAGGTGTAATCACTCAGAAACACACTGCCAAACTCAAAACTGCTATTATCTGTCATTAGGGACTCACACACACACACACACACACACACATGGTTAGAAACACATTTCGCAGCTTCACATTCTCCATCAGCAGTCAGCTTTGTGCCACTAGCCAGCAAGTTACAGCAAAGTGCAGTAGCATGAGTACAAAGAATCACTATTATGAACAGAGACATTTTATGTTATATCTGTTCCTCAAGGGGAAGAGAGAGGCGATCAGTCATGACCTCTTTGCCCCATAGCCTTTGACCCCTTACCCTGGGGGTTCAATGGTCATGCTGAGAGTCAATGGTGTCCACAGGGGTACATAGAAGTATTACCTTTTATATGGTCTGTGCTCATGTCTCCCCCTTTTCCTGGAGCACATCTTGAGTTCTACTGTTCTGCATGTGGGCTCATTTCAACATGCAACCTAATGCGCATAAGTCACTTTTAACACATGGTTACAGGCATGCAGGCTGTATTTATGTATGAAAACACATAGTGTATCCTTCACATTTGCTGTACCCTTGTATTTAAAGAGTAAGCAACTCCATTCAAGCAGTCACTGGGAGATAGTTTCGGACCCAGAGAGCAAGGCAATGATTAAAATTGTTTACATGAGGGGTTTTTTTTCCCCCTTTCCACAGACTACAGGAAGCATGCATGCACTTTTGTTTTGATGTTTACTTTTATAGGTGTTGGCCAAATTGCATGTGCTGCTTAGCAATTGATATTTTAGGAAATATGTTTTATTTTCCTCCTGTTTGTACTTATTCTCCAGTGATTCAGAGAATGTGATGGTAGAAACCAGACACATGTGGTCACAACAGAATAAATCATCAACTAAGAGACTCATAGTGCGAACACTGATAGCGATTGGTTAAGAGTCATCCTTTATTCTTTCAGAATGTTTTTGACTGCCACAGTAAGAAATAAGATTTGGACATGATAACACAGAAAGGCATGGTCAGACTCACTCTAAGGCATGGATGACTGACTCTGTGTATTACCTGACGAAGCTGAGAGATTATTTGAGATTAGCCAAAGTAAATGTTGCATTTTTCTGTGGACCGTGTTACACCTTATAGAAGTAATTTAAAATCAATTCACTGTATTATTCTGAAAGATCAGTGGCCTTCAAACCTACTTTGGACACAAAATGGAATCTTTAAAACTTTTTTAAAAGACCCAAAATAATACAATGGGAAACACACAAAAAAAACCCATAAAAGTTAAAAAACAAACCTTTTTTATGTTAGCTTTAAAAGCTTTAAAAAGAAGTACATCCTTAATTGTGACGCGTTCAAAGCCAAAAAAAAAGTTTGGCTATTTTATTATAACCAGCTGCAACTGTTTAGTCACTTAACCTGCTACCTTGCAACTTTTCTACTTGTTTTGAAACTTAATACAGTTAATTACTCATTGATAACTCAACATTATAATTATAGTGTTAATTTCCACTCCACTTTCAAACTAAGCTATTTTTAAAATTCAAAGTAGCTAGTGTAAGAGAACATGATCTGCCCAAGTAAAGACTGGAGATGATTCGCTTATCTGCTTCTTTGATATAAAACCAGAGTGTCTCGAAAAATTAACTCTCTCTGTGTAACATTGAGCAAAGCATGGGGGAGTAAAGTCAGGAGATGACGCCAGAAAAGATAAACAAATGCAGTTCAACTTGACATAATTTCTTTTGGTGTAAACATGCAGATGCAAACAGTGCTAAGACCAGATGGGATGACTTGGAGGGACTCGAACAGATACATTAAATGCTTTACATAAGATGTATGGAGTGTGTGCGTATGCATGTGCAAATGGAAGAGACTTTGAGTTGAACCCGCCGCCGCTTCATATCAGTGTCTCCTTTCACTCTTCTGATCCGTATAGTTGCCATTAAAGACACCAGAGGTGTCTGGTTGAGGTTGGGATAGGTCTAGCCCTGCCTGTACACCCTGAGCTATTTCTCTTACCCTATAAAGCTGGTTTGGTTTCAAACAGGCTGCTACAGGTCCCCACATCTGGGATCAGGACTGGGAGACATGGAGCGAATCTTGCCTGCGCACTGCTGTCTGTGTGTGTCATTGTGTGATTGCAGATAGTGAAACAGATTTGCTAGAAAGGTCAAACATGTTGCTGCATGCTGCTGGGATCTGCTGTTTTCTTTTCAGTAAGTAATAACGTAAAATAATCTTTATATAACGTCTTCTCAATAAAAACACAGTATACAGCTACAAAAAATACAAAAATAAAGGCATTTGGAGTGAAACCCCTGAAGCAAATAAAAGCAAATCTATGTATATTTGTAGTAAATATATAAACCTCCAGTCAAGAGGGAAAAACGTGTATTCCCTGAATGGCGGGTAAGTTGTTAGTGGAGGTAACTGGCGGTCACTAGGTGAAAGTCGTGACAAAGAGGTTGCTGCACCAAAAAAAAAAGCCTTTAGTGATTGCTTTGGTTGCCAAATGCTTGTCACAGTCACTTTTAGTTTGAATAAAGACACTGACATATGTGAAACATCTCACAAAATACTACCCTAGTCGTAGTAAAACTTGAAAAAGTGCAATGCAACCTGAAAGGGGGGGCCGCTTGAGTTTAATGTAAAAGCTGCAACTTTAGAAACATGATGGCTGGAGCACAGGGGCATAACTTTTACTTTCAAGGTGAACACCTTCTGTTTCCAGTGTGTTTTGCATTTTTCAGTTTCACTACCGCTTGGCAAATAGTTTGCGAATATTTGCAGAGAAGTCAACATGTTCCTGGTGGCCGCAGCAACTGGTCAGTGACCAATGCACAAAGCAATCATAGGGAAGGTGTCCGTGCAGCACCGTATACCTCTTTGTGACCAGTTTCACCCTAGTGACTTTCACAACCTCAAGGAACCCGCCTCAACCCGTCACAGAATGCATGTTTTTCTCTAGCTAATGGTAGTTTCTGGGCCTGAGGCTTTAACAATCTCTTTTTTTCTCATCTCTCCCTTTGGCACTTTTTTCCATAAAAAACATAAAGCAAATAAAGCGTACAAACTAAGTGGCTAGTTAAGTGGTAACAAGTTTGCTAGCTCAATTAACACATTTACATTATCCTCAATGTGGCAGAGTGGTGTATAAATAATATACTATCCGAATTTAACAGGGAGCCAATGCTGTAGGCTCCAAATGATTTGATAATTATTCTGTTAAATACTAAGAATGTTAGACAGTGAAAAGCCATATTTCTTCTGTTTGGGCTGATTTTGTTTTACTTATATAAACTTTCAGTAAATTACAGCACACAAAAAGATGATTTATACCGTATATCTTCTAGTAGTGGCCTGTCTCTTATTGACGCCCGTTTCTAATAAACACCGATTTGAAAACATGTCACGGCAAATCGACGCCGGTCTCGTTCGATTCATAATGGGTTATGGAAATTACAATAAAACCAGGTTTACCCTGTTCAGGAGATGCCGGTGAGTTATGGCCAAAAAAAACAAAAAATATATTACACAAAGTAAACTGTAAGCACTGTAAATAAACCAGTCTTATCACCTCAGTCTAAACATCGCGCCTGGGTCCTTTTTCCCTCTCACTTCCATGACAATTCTGTCTGAGAAGGGAATAAGAGCCGGTCTCCAACAACCGCCGGTCTCTTTTAAACACAAGGCCGGCCGAATAATTTTTTGAATAAAAGCCGGGGCTACTATTAGAAGATATACGGTATCAGGGTTTGTTAAGAAAGTAGGTCAAACACCAGGGCGTGTTTTCTTGTATTACTTACCTTATCAGGAAAGTGATTAGAAGAAATGCTCACAACTTTCTTAGTATGACTATCCTGCATCTGTTAATAAAATTACAAATTTGCCACTAGGTGTATTTGTTAGGATATTTTGAAACCCTTGATTGGCACGCGATCGTTGTCTTTCGCAGGAGGTTCCCCTGCTGTTGTGGAACATTAGCTGCTGAAATTTCCATTTTCCAACCACCTTAGAAATAACTCTGTCACACTGGTTTGACACCTGAGAGTGAAAGATGAACCTTGACCTTGGAAACGCCAGTAAACAAAACAACTTCACAACCACAAATTCCATTTCCTGTCTGAGCTGGAGCATTAAACTATATCACAAAACCAAGATAAAACAGACAAACACTTCCAATCTAGCTAAATGCCAAACAGATTTTCCTTTTGTGAATCAATTCATTGGAGAATGAAGTATATGCTTTTGCACACAGCAATAACTTGCTCCTAAAGACTTATTTCAATTATATTGTTGATTTAGTGTTTATTTTGAGTCACATAAGTTTACAGTAGCTATGGATAAACAGTTTTATAGGCTTCTTTTTCTGATAAACATAGTGGAGAAGTATATTTGTGTATAGAGAGTCATATTTATATTGTATCACATGTGAGCAATACAATTTAAACCGGTAAACACTGGTAAGCTGTGAGTGAAAATGAAAGAGTGTGGCTCCTAATATGTCTGTGGTGAAGATTAATAAGAATAATAGCTACAAACATATATTTCAACCTAATAATAACAACATAAAATCAGAGCTTAGCCTTTCTACTCTTCTGTCAGGAGGTGATTGTGAAAGGCACCCTTGCATCAGACACCCAATGACAGGTTTGATAAGAGTTGATGGACGTGATTGTACTTCATGCCTCAGGCCTTCGCAGTTTGGCAGGGTTGCAGTCAGGCAGGACCAGACAAGCTGTAGCTCACAAGAAAGGACATGATCACGTGATCGCGGGACATGATTTGTAAAGGCGTACAATAAAGCTGCCTTTTCTAGAAGGGTCAGAAAACAGGGTCATCTAACTCTGCAGCTGCCTCAGGTAGTTCAAGTGAGTTCAAGTGCAGTAATCACCTCATTTACCGCAGGTCCGTTTACCTCAAAGAAAGCGTTTTTAATTACATGCAGTCACATGTTGCATGAGTAGCATGATGTGCACTGTGCTTGAACAGGGTAAGAACAACACATGCAGTTGGGTGTGTCTGAGTTATTATTCCCTTCATAGAAATTTCTCTGACCGCAATCAGCAAATACAGGTATCTTCTTTTGTTGCCAAAATTGTGTCATACTCTTTGTTTGCACAGCTCATGAAGAAGTAACTGATGTTTAATCTGTCACTCCTACAATTATGATATGAAAGATTCAGAATTCAGAAACGCGCTAGCAGACAAATGAAAGAGATTGTTGGTATTAAGATCTATATACAGACTGCATTCATTAGCTCATTACTGGCTTCATAACACCCAATTGATCATGTTTTAGATACATTACTTAAAAATACTACAAATACTGGTGAAGATTTTCCACAGAGTAATTTAAAAAATTTTAGATTGTAGTTTTTAGATACCTTTTTCTTTAGTAGGAATCTCAGTTGTTGCTAGCAAATAAATTTTTGATCTATAACTCAATCAAAAATGTGCCGGCGTTTTGTTTTCAGACTTCAAACCTTTAACAGAAAAAAAATGATGGCTACACGTGAGAAACTGAAGCAGGGCTGCCAACGCTCACACTTCAGATGTGTGAACGATGCTTTTAGTGTCATTCTATTATATTTATGCTGTCCTAAAAAATCTCACATCAGATAAAAGAATTAAGAGAAGCATCAAAACAAAAACTAGACAGACTTTAACAGATGTTTTTTTCTTTCTTTTTTCTTGACATCAGGCTTGTTCCACTTTTCAGCACCAACACCAGTCCATAAATAACAGACCTCAGTCACACTGCTCAGGGATCTTTGGCCACACTCTGGTCTCTAGGGAAAAATTAGTATTCCCGCAACCCCCAGTAACCCCTCGACTGGTTGGCGAGAGGACAAGCGGGATGCTGCACCAAAAACCTCCATGTGATTACGTTGGTTACTAGCTGGTTGCCTGTGGTTTGCGTGAAAGACGCTGACTTGAAGACGGCATTCATTTACTCTCAAAGCGATAGTAAACCTGTGAAAACTGTGATGCAACCCAAAAACACCTACTTTCAAAGTAAAACTTGGGCTTTACCACAGAGACCAACACATTGCAAAAGGTACAACTTTTACTTTGAAGTTTCACCACCACTTAGCAAGACGTTTGCGGGTGTTTGCAGACAAATTAGCATCTTCAGTATGAACTATTTGGTAACTACAGCAATCTACTGTGACTATGGTAATCTTCTAGCAACTGAATCAATCACCGAGAGGTTTTCAGTACAACTCTGTAGACCTCTTTGCAAGCAAATGGATGCTAGAGACTGACAGTAAGAATCGCCAACCAGTTGTGAAATATAGATTTTTTTTTTTTTTTACCTCAGAACTGGTGTTTGCCAGATGGTCGCTGACAGGTCTCTAGGCCTGGTGTACAATTGAGACTCATGACTTAAGGCAGCAAAGTAGCTTCGGACCAAAAGATAAATCACAGTCTAAAATTTGTGTCACATACATGAACATAGGTGTATAATTAAAGACATTAACGGTTTTACAAACCGTTAAAAACTGTTTTGTGAGCAGATTTGAGCCGATAAACACTAATGAATTAACTGTGGTATTAATGTGCCGTGGAACATAGCATCAAGGCTAACATTAATAGCTTGACACAGCAAACTGAACCATTACAAAGTGGATGTGATGGTTAGCTTACTGATATAGGTGAAAAGCTAGTTAGCCAGACGTGCTAACGATTAAAGATTTTACTATGTTAGAGCAAATCCAAACTAAAATTGAAAAATTGTACCATAGAATTCAGGCATGTTTAACATGTTTAACAAATCTGAAGTTGTTAAGCTGCAATCAGACACCTCCTGCAAGAGTGTTTAGTGAACAGAACCGATAAACTAATTTCTCTAGCATAACTTTAAAGAAGCTAAAAGACCATTCCCAGAAAATTAGCTCTCTTTTTCTTTCATGTAGCCAATTAACTCAAAAAGTAGGTCTGAGTAATTCTGTCATCTGTGTTACAGTTTATAGCCCCGAGACAGTCAAAGCTGGTGAGGGCGTTGCTCTTTTAAAGAAGAGATAACTCAGTCCATGACAAAGGTGTTTCAGTGCCGAAACATGCCTGTGTACGCTTCCTTTATTTTGACATAATAGAAAAATCAATCAACAGGAGAAGGCCGCGAGGTTTAAGGGAGGAGTTTGTGAGGGTTTCTGCCAAGGAAACGTGTTTCAACAAGGAGATTGTATAAGCTTGTCACATATGACCTGGTTGCTAAACAAAATAACAGTTTCCACGCCCAAGATCACCCATTCTGCCAAGTGTGTGTGTATGTGTGTACGTGTGTGTATGCTGTAATTGGATGGCAGTGTGTGTTAGTCATATATCTGGTTTCTAAATGTTTTCAGCCAGATTCCCGGGGTTTTGAAAAGAGAAAGAGACCATGCCCATCCATCCTCCACCCAATTTCCACAGTACATTTCATTTTCTTACCGTAAATGTGTGGTTAACCAGAAAAAGCTGTCGGTGGGGCCAGAGCAAATCTTGAGGGAAGTGCACTTTGAAAAATCACGTTTTTTGGTAAGATCAGGGGCATTGTGGATTTGCTCCTGCTAAGGCTGCGAATCGCCCAGGGTTGTGATGATCATTATTATTTGAGTTGTGCATTTGTACAAGGATTACACTCATATACGCGGCCTCTCTTTTACTCCTTTGCTATACGTGAGGGCAGATATTGAGTCGGCTGAAAAGAGGAGGCTAGAGGGTAGCTGGAAAGATAGAAGGCCAAAAACAAGTCTGTGAATGAAAGAAACAGATAGCAAAAGAAAAGGAGTGTGAAGAGGGAATGACAGAACCAGCACGAGAGCGCAGAGAAGGGGGTAGGGGGGTGGGTAGAGGAGGAGGGAGTGACTGAGCATTGCTTTTCAAGAGCACAGAGAACAAAGGCTCTTTTGTGCGCAGTGCTGAGAGAGTGAAGTGGAGCCAGGGCTTAGGGAGTGTTTAACAGTGTACACCGACTGCATTCCTGCAATGTGATTACAAGACGCTTTTAATTTATACTCAGGAAATGGACTTAACTCTTTCCTTTCCTTGCATTCCCTTATACTCTACCTGTTCTTGTTTCCCTTCTTAATTTTGGTTATTTGAGTCTTTTAATGAGCTCAGTTTCATCCAGTTAAGTCCATACAGAACAGCAATTCATTTCATATCAAACTTAAAGAGGCTTAAAACTACAAACATACATAAACGCAGTGCATTAACTAAGTTTAACAGCGTTCTTGAATACATTTCCTTCCTCGTTCTTCAGCCAGTTATTCTTAAACATTTGCAGTGTTAATGTTTATGCGCTTGCTGGCAGTAAATGCTGTGTTTCTTGGTCCTTTACAGCCACCGCAATACGGATGCAACACTGTGCTGTATAAAGCTGATACGGCTAACGTGTTACCTCATCAGACATCCTGTAGGAAACATTAGCATTCACTTAATGGTGAATGCTGGTATAATAAACACATCAGCCGCAACATTACAACCATTACACCCCGTCTGACCCGTCAGGGCACAGACGTGGGACATCTGGAGGTGTCCTGGATCTGGGGAGTTTCAAAGCCAGGTCAACGGTTCTTGAACACTTTTTGCAGAGTGCTGGTTATGAAGAGTGGATTCATGTTAATACCATCAGCAGTCAGGGGTTTTAATGTTGTGGTTATTCAGTGTATATGGCTGTTTAGCTGCTTAATGCTTCACCTACTTCACTGCAATTGTCAACTTATGGGCATAAATAGATAGATAGATAGATAGATAGATAGATAGATAGATAGATAGATAGATACTGAAAATCAACAGTTTCTGCTTCCACACTAAAAATATCCTGGTTGTTTACAACCAGAGTGCCAAAACATATTTCTGCCTTCATTATCCAATTTAGCAAATGACATTTGGGCCTCACAGTCTCCTGACTTGGCTTGCCGAGTCAGATTTTCCTGCTGAATGTGGAACAAGAGGGCGGAAAAAATCTGGAGGCTGGGGTCAGGGCATGTGGACGTCAACCTTTGGCCTTGCTGTTGAAAAAAACAACCAAAAAAAAACAGTCCCTGTCTGGAAGTGATCATCACAGCTGCTTGTTATCAGGAGGGAAACATCTGATCTTTCCTCCTTCTTCTCATCACTCTGCTTCTCTATCAAGTTGGGACGGAGACAAAAGTAAAATCTTGGTGTATCCTCCTTTCAGGAGACTGGCCACTAACTGCTTCTTTTACAGCACACTTCCTCTCCTTTTTGTTATTCCACCCCTCACCCCACCACCCACTGTATTCATACATTCAGATGTAAGCTAAAACTCCTGCTCTGCAGCCTCACATTTCTCCTTGCTTTAAATCCTCCTCCTCGCTGAGTGATTTACTTTTTTTTTCCTTCCCTCTCCTTTCTCTCTCGACTTCTTTGCTCAGACCTCGCTCCAATAATGAGGCTCTGCATTGTCCAACTCAATCTCAATCTTCCATCAAACGATGAGAAAAAAAAATTTCACTCAAAGTAAAGAAAACCAGGGGTGGGCTGAGAAAGAGAATGCATGAAACAAGAACAGAAAAAACTTTGTGAAAACTCTTTTAAAAGCAGAAATGGCCAGCTCCCCACCCACCACCAGATTAGCCTTTCTTCAGAAAGACGGCATAAAGATTTAATTAGCCAACCGTTTCTGTAAGGCTCAGTCTTTCCTCTCCTTTTTTCTTTTATCTGTATTTCAATATGCCCACTCTGCATTTTCCAGACCACCTAAAAACCTTAACTCCATCATTTTGTGTGTGTGTGTTTGCATGCGTGTATGCGCGTGCATGTGTATGTTCTTTTCTTTTGCCTAATCAGAAATGCAGGTCTTTAGTGAATAGAAGGTTTAAAAGGGTGATCTGGGTGAGGAGGGAAAGGGTTTCAAATTGGGAAGGAGGGTGAAGGGGGTGTTACAGTATATTGTCCATCAAAACCAATGCAGGTTTTATATTCAGCAGGGATTAAGCATCCTATCAACACGTCTGGAGTTTATGAAGAGCCACATGAGGAGCTTGTGATTGTGCATATGTGAGGCACATAAGTAGTTTTTTATGTATGTTCATGTGACTGGACAAATTTACAATCTCTTTTGACTACACTGACACAAATGCAGCTATATCAGAAATGCATGTTCTTTTAGCTTCTCTCATCCAGGCTATTTAACCCCAATGATTTTATACATCAAAGGATCTTTACATGTCTGTGGATGAGCACTATTTGCGAGGTAACAGAAAAAGGTTCCATAAAAAGCTTTGTGGCTCCAGCAGCACCTCTGTAGCATGCATCACAAAGCTGCTCAGGGCTACGGGGCTCGAGACCAGATTTAGCACTAATGGTAAAATATATGCAAATCGTCACGCAAACTGTCAGCAGTCAGGCATGATTTGGGATAATGTATAGCCTTTTTCCACCAACATGGTGCCAGTGCCTAATCTAGAACCAGTTGCATCCATTTCCATCAAAAAGAAAAAAGAAAAAAAAAAGACTGGTGTGCCACAAAATTACTGGAGCCAAAGTTGAAACAACTAAAGTTAGTGGTTATGGTCTGGGCTACCACAAGAAATTCAGCATGATTGGCAGATGCACCGGGGCAGAACTGAATCTGGATGGGCACCATTCTGATGGAAGGAGGTGGTCTGCTTCGTGTCTTAAACAGAAAGAAGATTGTGTGAAATTAAAAAAGACAAGCCATTTTTAACAAGCCAGTATAGTTGTGCCAAAAATCTACAAATGCCTGATGTATGATTCTTCACATAAACTCAGAAGAGACTTTGGTGGCCTGAAGTGCCCTGACAATATTAAACTCAAAGTGTTTTTACCTTGTAAAACAAAGCATTAGAGATCTGATCTGGTGTAAGAATACCTAAATGTCCAACTAACTAAAAGTGATTGCTTGGTTAAAATAAAACAAAAAGCAGATACAATAGTAAAGAAAAACTTGGGTATGATACTTGAGACTAATATTAAAACTATGAAGATATTTATTTATTACATTTATATAAATAAACTGATAAACAAACATTGAGGGAAGTGTGCTTTGAGAAATCGTATAAGCTCATGGAAGAAATGATGTAAGACTTAATAATAAAACAGTTTGTTGAGTGCAATGGACCTACCACAAATCATCTTTTTCAGTCTGTCCTGTCATCTGTAGGTGTAGAAGAAATGTTTGCAGATCTAAAAAGGGCAAACAACAAATGGAGAATATACAATGCTGATGGTCATTCTCAAAATGTAGGTTTCCCTACCCACCACTGGAGAGTCAAATTTTCAAAGAATTTCCTTTAGGGTATTTAAATAAGAGCTAGTATAGTTGTGATGCACTGGATACCGCATCCTGTGGTTGGAGAAACACTAACACTAAATTTAAGTTGAAATTCTCTGCCATACAATATAATGTTCAACATTTTTACATCTGGAACTGGCAACCAAACTCCTTTAGTTGTTCATCAATGCAGGACATTTTTCCCAGCTTTAGAAATGTTAATGGTGCTAAGATAACCACGTTTCAACACTTTCATGGAAGCAATACATACATTTGCGGGATTTTTTTTATTAAAACCCTTTGAATACAGTATGTGGAACAAATCTCATTTTAATAGTCTTTGGTGTTTGTTTTCGTGCCCATTGGAAAGTTCACAGTTTCTCAGCGAAGTCTAAAATGCAGCTGAGGTTAGAGGTAGAGAAGCAAGAGAGTGAAAGAAAAAAAAAAAGCGAAGCACCAAAAGAGCTGGACAAGTTTGGAGGAGACAGCTCAGTGTGCCGGAGGGTCTGTTTTGTCAGTTGAAGAGCAAAGCAACGGGGGAGTAAAGGCGGGAGGACGGTGGGTGGGAAGGAGGCACGGTGAAAGTTAGTCTGTATGAAAAGTTTTCTTTTTTCTTTTTTTTTCTACATCAAAGCTAGGCCTGGCAATAGAATTAAAAGAGGCAATCTGCATTTCCATAAGCTCCTCCTGACCCTCCTGCAACCTCCCCTAACCACCACCCCCTCTTCCACCCCACCTTCATTATCCTCCCATACCTCTCAGCTAACCAACAACCATTCTCCTACTTGTGACAGCAAGACCATGGTCACGTATTATGTTATTTTACCCAAGAACTCCTGTCCTGTCCACCGCTTCCCTGACCCTTCACCTCTTCTGACATCTTTCCCAAGTCTGAGGAGTTCAACCCTAAGCCAGTTTTAGGTAAGTACTCTTGAACGGGAGGAAACTAAATCAAATAAAATCTTCTCAATCGAAAAGTTCCCTTTTAATATATTAGACAACTTCAGGAAAGAAAGAGAACAAGTGCAGTTGCAGGACTGCATCCCTGAATCTGGATGGATGATCTTCAAAGATATATTGTCGAGGCGCAAGCTTGATGTCACATATTTATGCAGTTTTCTAACTAAGCCTCATCCTGTAACCGAGCACATTTACCAGAACATGAACATTTCAGGATTAAAAAATTGGATGGTTTGTGCATGTCTGTGCTCAGCTTATCGCTTCATGGACTTAAATCTGTCTATCATTCATCTCCACACTTTATTAAGTGTCAACATGACATGTCCAAGACTACATTATCAAATAGTGGATAAATCAGGGCAAGAGAAAAGAAAATTATTCTAATAATTTGCTCTACAGGAAACTGTTCTATATAACTATAACTGCTTGAAAGTTATAGTGCTAATTAGCAAATGGTTGCAAATTAAATGCTAACATGAAGTTGAAAACAGCAATATATAATCTAAATATCAGCGCATTCGTATGTTCACTGTCAAAATGTATGTAGCATAAAGCATTTAGTTGTGCGGTGCCGAGGATCTGCATTAAAAACTCTTCTGAATGCCTTTAGGGTAGCTAGCTGGTTGATGATCCCCCATCATGCTGAAAAATGTTGACTAGCAGACCACTCAATAAACATTCTGAAATCTTTTGGTTGCAGCCGTGAGGCACAACTTTCACTGTGAAGGTGAACATGCTACGTTTCCAAATTACATCATATTTTTTTATGTTTCACCACAGCTTAGAAAGTAAATGGTTAGTGTCTGAAGACAGGTCGTCATCTTCCATGCAGACAAGTGACTGCAGCAATCTACTAGCAACCAAAGCAATCACAAGCAAGTTTTTGATGCAGCACCTTTTTTGCAAACAATGTAACCTAACCACAGCCAGCAACCACTTGGTAACTGGTCAGGGAATGCAGAGACCAGAGGTGCCCAGGTGGTCACCGATCAGTCTCTGGGCCTGTGTAACTGAGGCCTTATTTATATACCTAAAGCAAAATTTATAGTCCTCGCAAATGTGTCCTTATATTTTCAGATCGGACAGGGGGAAAGTGGGGCTTTCACCCACCCGAGACGCACTCTCGGAAATTGCAGACATTCAAGATGCTGAATGCACACTGCTGGAAGCAGATTACTTCAGCAACTGCAGAGTGCTGATTGATTGACAAGTAGGGTGCAATAGAAAAGGGAACAATAGTGGAATAGCAATGGGGGAAATACAAAAAATCTGATGAAAGATGAAAAAAATAACACTTGATTTCACAACTCTTTCTATGTTATAACTTTGGTCTCCTTCTAGCTCACAGACCAACAACAACATGTACAAATCAAACCTGCCTTGTACACTGCCACCATCTGACAGCAGAGCTCACTGCAGGCAGTCGGACAGTCGCTAGACTGTAGCGGACAGTGAACACGCTCCTTCTGCTCGACCATAAAATCAGCATAAGTAACATGACTTCCTCAACTGTTCCACTTATAATTATAATGTGACAGAAGGCAGAAGGCAATGTGACAATGAAACTGGGGTAACTTTCTTTACTGTCTCCATTACTGCTAGCATAGCTTTAGACTCTCATCTCGTAAGTGAAATGTCTATATTTTAGCTTGAAGAAGATTATTGAAAAGAAAGCTGGCATCTAAACAGATAATTGGCACTGTCACTACTGTCTAAACTGCACATTTTTAACTGGGCTAGACTCATTGTACTGGAATTATTTACTTTCCGTAATCGCAGTACTTATATCAGGCATTCAAATATCAGACAGTTTCTAATTTGTTTTTTGGTTTCTTTAGATGGCACTGCAATTACTTGACAGGTGTAACCTGAAAAACCTGATCAAATGTACTCAATGGAAACAGCCACTATAAATGTAGAGAGTCCTCTGTACACATAAGTACAATAACAACTGTATATATTCATCTAAATATATGTAGGTTTCAGCTGTGTGGGGTTAAGGGGGATGCTGGTTGAGGTAAACGACATCATGCTACAAAGTTACAAGTCTGCTTGCTTATTGCCACATACATGTTACATTTGTTTGTTCTGAACATTGCTGGGTAGTACTAGTTTTTGTTTGTTTTGTTTGGATGATACTGTGGTTTCTGTTGGTCTAGTTCAACGTTTTGGGCCACTGCCAGCTCTCCATGGCCACTGACTTTTTTGTTCACAGCATGTCAGTGGCTTCCTGATTAAAATCTGACCCATTTTTCTCGGTTAAAGTATTCAGAGAATTTTTTTTTTGGCAACAGATTCACCTGCGTGGGCCTACAGACTGACCACATAGCAAAAACACTGCAATTGACTTCATAAAGATTATGCCTCAGATATGTTTTGAGATTTGAAGGCATACTTGTATATCTTAGTTCTGTTAATCCCTTTATTACTAGTGACTTTGCACAGCCATGTTTTGACATATAGAAAAGCCAAGTTGCTATATTTGTCAACCATTGCCGTCTGCGATGGGCCTCCCACACATAGTCTTTTTCAAGGTCTGGCCTTTCATTGTCTATAGGTGCAGGAGACGTGTTTACAGATCAAGAAAGGGCAAACCACAAATGGAGACTATCTATGAGAGGCTGATGGTCATGGCCAAAATGTGGGTTTCCATCCCCATCACTGGAGACTAAAACCTTGAAAGAACTTCCTTTGGGGGTCTAAAATAAGAGCCAGCATAGCTGTGATGCATTGGGTACCACACACTGTGGCTGGCTAGAGTGATGTGGTCGGAAAAACACAAACAGAGGATGACAAATGTCAAGAGAGAAAGTGTTTACGACACAGCGGAGGTAGAAAGATAGACAAGTGGGACATAAAAGAGAGACACAAGTCAAAACGATATCATCACTGTATATTGTGACATTAAGTTATTTATTCAACCAGGATGATTATGATATTTGGGAATCAACAGTTTTTACTGACATTTTGGAGAGATAACTTATCTGAATATGAATCTGTAGTGCATCAGCTCTTTTATAGTGAAATATACTGCTCGTCCAGAACTATGATGTTTACTTTGTAGGAAAGATTATGTAAATTGACTATGAAGATTACTACTATGGTTACTCTTTAATTAATTAGGTTTATGTTGCCAGCTGGAGGCAAACAAGCTGTTATATTATATACAGCTACATATACATGATATACTATTCGCTGAATAAGTTCACTGGTTAGTTGCTAAGTTTGTGCTATAGAGATATTGTGTTTTGTTTTGTTTTGGGCTTGTTTGGGTTTTTATGACTGTGGTTATGAAAAGAGTCTTTGGACCCAGGATGGTTAACCAAACTTAGAACGCCCCATATAAGTGAGGGAAACTGTAGAGGTTGGTTAAATTTTACATCTGATAATCACTATGAGTATGAGTTTTGTGTTGTTTCTTTCTTGTTTCTCTTTCCTATTCTAGTGTAAAATTATTCATTCAAGCAGTGTAAATTTAGAGCTAGGCTAATGTATGTATACATGTTTCCTACATGCACAAATATGGCTTTTTTCTTACATTACAGAATGCACGCAAAGTTGCTAGATGGTGAAGTAGAGTCAAGTAGTGTCTTCAAGCTGCAAACTAGCTTCTGAAATGCATTACTGGAAAGTTAATAAACAACAACCTCGTCATGTTTCCAGGCTTACTGAATGGCTTTCAATGTGTTTCTCTGAACATGGACTTTTCATGCCTTTTTCAGTCCAGTCTGTGTACATCACCAGTTTCAGACAAATGTTTTGTTATTTGCTAGGCCTCTTAGTGCTAGCCTATGTATCATTCAAGCATAAAAAAGACACCTCACCTAAGGAATAATCAAGTGGTTCATCTCTTGAGTGTTCTGTCTATACATAACAAACAAAGAACCGATTTTAAACTATATCTTTACACACTTTGTTTTCATGAATCTACAAAACATACCAAAGATAACATACCTTGACATAAAATGGAAGAAGTGAATGATCTAGAAATCTGTCTAGAGAAGATGAAAATGATCTGAAAGTCATGTCCTTAAGAGAAAAAACATAACACATAACCTGAGAGATACAGCTGGCCTTTCAGTGGCTAATGTTGTGGTGGTGTTGGGGATTTTGTCAAAATCGTTGAAATTATGAAAAGTACCATCAGATTTTGATCCTACCTCAACATTATTGAAGCAGTGTGTCAGTATGTTGACAGGGAATTGGAAAAAAGGCAGCCAAGATCCAAAGAAAAACTTTGAATTTCCTTCAGAAAGTGTGGAGAACTGTTCCTGAAGACTACTCAGAACATTACAGCTTACTTAATTGAGTTCAGGCTGTGTTGAAGTCTAAAGTTGATTATACCAAGTCTTGCCTTTCAAGTTCATTAGAAATGTTCAAAGAAACACTCAAAGCAGAAGAAATTGGATTGATGGATGGATGGATGGATGGATGATGGATGGATGGATGGATGGATGGATGGATGGATGGATGGATGGATGGATGGATGGATGGATGGATGGATGGATGCACACGTTTCACATGTTTTAGATCACTGCACCTAGTATCCATTTTCCTAGGTAATGGGGAACACAAAAAAGAAGCTTTTTAAAGCATCTGCTTTTTCTAAAGATGTTTTTACATTTTCCTTTTAAAGATAATCACTAACATTATTAAATGAAGATGTTTGGTAAAACTTAAAGCACATGCCTGGCACACTAACCTGATAAGGACATTTTGGAAACTCCAAGTGAAAGTCCCTCTTTATTTATTTTCTGGCTAAGTCAGTAATCAGTCTTACATGTTAGATCTCTTTTGAAACACGGTGTACACATTTGAAAACACCCCCACAACCACTTCTCTGTTTAGACAATAGCAGGATTTGGAAAATACGGGTGCACTCGTCCAGATTTCATGCTTCCTCAATCACAGTGGAGAGGTGTTGACCCCGGCACTGCTGTGCTAGCTCTCGAGAAACTGGGCTCAATTCAACCCTTAAGGCCCTAAAATATGAAACGCCCCATTGTGTACAAAACAACTCTGTCCTCTGTGTCTTCTTCCTCCAAGCCGCTTTCGTCCTCTCTATCTTTACAGTGCATTGAATTCTCAGCCATCACTCAAGCAACTGACACTGGAATGTGTTGGTTGGCATCATTCACTTAAGAGGGATTTTCACTATTCAAATGAGGTGCAGTTTTGCTTTGGAACTTCTAATACACCTATTATTTATTTATTAAGTGGTGGAATAGGTCAACGGACTTTTATCTCTGGCATGTAATCAAAAAGTTATAAATATCCAGTTTCCACAAGAGCAGTTTACCATCACCAGAGGCACAAAGGATGGCTTTAAATGACTCCAAATGAGATGAAAACGGTAAACTGTTGCAATTGTTCAGCTGCCTTTTAGTGAGTCAACAGTTGGACTCTTTATAGACCACAACACTGATCAGAGCACTAATGATAAAAGAAATGAAGAGCAACAGACCTTGTACCAGCAGAGTAAAATGGGGTTTGCCAAGGCTCAGAAAAACCAGAAGTCTTTGTAATAAAAGACTCAAAACCCTTGTTTACTTCATCAAAACAACAGGCTGAAAACGCAAAATGTCCCGTTCCAAAAAGACAAAAGAGCCACATGTATTTTATTTACACAAAACTGAAATGGAAATGAATAATAGATGAGTTGAGGCTATCCTAACATAACCCCAATGAGGAAACGGGGACATTCTGGCTTTTAGACAACATTCAAACAACAAGAATACCTGGTAGCTACCTTAGATGGTAGCGAAGTGCTAAAAATAGATATGGATCTTGATAAATAGGAGCGGGCACTGTGGGCGTGTCGCCGTTCACCTCAGCTTGGATTCATTGGTTGAAGTGTGCCAAACCCTTGTATCGTACGAGCCTAGGCAGGGCCAGGAAATCTAAGGGTGGCTTTAGTGTACAGATCAAAAACAAGGCTGAGCCCGGAGCCTACAATAATTGACTGCTCCCTCGCTGCTCCACATTTAACACCTGGTTATTGTTCTTGCTCAATGAGACAGTGGAAATTTTGACTACGAGGACTTTTTTATACACGTGACTCTCATCATTAACTCCTAATAGCAGTTTTATATAAAACATATATATAAGGATGCATACAAAAATCTAACAACAGGTGACAAAGATCCTTGGGAGTATGTGAGGAGTTTTTTAAAGCAAAAAGAATGTACATTTTGATTTAAAGTCATCAGGTGGCTGCAAAACAGAAGTTCAAAATGTAATACGGCACTTCCTAAGATTAAAACATAGCTTAGTTCAAAGCCTAGAGTAGAGTTTCTGATTGGTTTGCTTTATTTGTCATCACAGTGAAGGATTAAATGTTTACATTCACAGCATTTAAAGAGGGTACTGAAACCTCTCCCACTTGTTTTCACTTTACTGTAGTCTCTTTCCTCTTTCTCAGATTCACAAGAAATGTTTTCCACCGAAAACCACAAAACACTTTACTGTGGGTGTGTTTCGTTTATCCCACCATACTCATTAGTATCCTGTAAAAAGCAACCAATATAGAGTGTATCAAACATATATTAAGAAAAAACTGCATCCAATTTCATGTCAAAACATAACTTGTCTGACTCACAATCGTACCCGGCAAATACAAATACAGCAAGGTGGAAGGGATGTGTCAAGTCAGACGTGCAATGCATATTGAATGCAAAAGTTCTCTGTAAGCACAAATGGTGAGAATAAAAGGAAAGGGTTTATGGAAAGCACTATTCACAGTAGTAACTGTAGCAGTGTCTGGATGCTGTACTGCTATACTGGCACTTACGCAGCTCGCTCAAAACTCTATCAAACTCTACACAACTGTGAATATTTTCGTATTCGCCAGCGAGAGACGGAGCGACATGAGCTTTACTCTTCAGTAACATCTTCTAAATCACCGCCCTACGCACACCTGGGAGTAATTTGTGAGCAGTATGGGCTCTGATGAATCCGTAACAGATTTAGATTTAACAATCCAAATTGGATGGATTACACAAACAGAAAGACAAGTGCGCCTCCTCGCCTGGCTTTGCTCAATCTTTGTTTAACCGCGACACCGCTGCCACCTTCATCATTGCCATCATCCCCTTCCTTCCAATACTCAGCTGACCTGTGACCCAACCTTCCACATCACTCACGGGTCATCAGTAAGAAGAAAGGAGATTTAACGGCTAAGTTGGCTCGGGAAGGCCCGTGGAGGTGGGGGCTGAGCGTGTCTCGAAGAATTCCAATCTTCAGCTGACTCCCCCTTTCTTCCCCTCCCACTGCGCTTTTCTGTTCCCAGCGAGCAGCAAAGAGAAAACATCTCCCCTTATTTTTGAGGATGATTATTGGGGCTGGAAAGCATGTCTGTCAGGAGTCCACTGATGAGGAACAGAGACGCCAGCGCTCTCAATGCACGATCTTGGAGAGGCACAGCCGATGATCTGTGGGGAAAAATAACTTCAAAGAAGAGTCTGATATTTTAGAAAACACGCACATTTGCTTTCTATCAGCACCTCCTAAAGGGCAGTAATTAAGCTGATGTAAGTGTTTGTATAACATTATTCTGTGATCAGTGTTGGGTAAGTTAAACTTGAACACCCCTTCTTATTTTCTTGCCCACTTTAGTCATATTATCCATACGTTGTAGAGTAGCTTGTAGATGTCCTTGATCAAATTTGAATTAGAGCTCATTGCAGTTGACAGACACTGAATGTTCTTCATGCACAATTTGCATTTCGCTGCTCTTTCCTTTAATTTAGCCAAAAAATTGAAAGTAATGTGAATATTTCCAACACTGGCCTTTTTAATGCAGCTGCCCTCAAAGTGCAAAGAGTGCAGCAGAAACTAGTGGGAAACAACGTGCTGCGTTACTAACGCGTTACAGTACTTTGTAATAAGCCCCCCCCCCCCCCCCCCCCCCCCCCCCCCCCCCCCCCCCCCACAACCCCCACCCACCCACC
>VURO01048096.1:98311-128891 GCA_015108175.1 Pelvicachromis taeniatus
AGGCTTTCCTTCTTTTTTTTTTCTTTTTTTTTTTTTTTTTTTTTTTACCGTTTGACCATGTTTGGAGTAAAATATTTTGACATAATCACATTTTCTATCATACCAGCGCCTGTCGGAGCCGAGCCCAGGCCAGGGAAAAGGAACTAGGACAGGAAAAATAAGGAAAGGGCGGGAAGCAAAAAAAACACACGGAGGGGTTGTTTTGAGAGCCCCAATCGTTTATTACCCTCGATTTTCAGTGGCTGAAATTTCAGCCTCGCTGTGAGGAGAAACTCGAACTGGTGGTCCAGCTGTCCACAGCCTGCCAGAGTCAAGAAAACCTCCACCGCACACGCTCTCACAAACCCACTCCCACACTTTTCCCCTCCTCTCCAGTCTCTCTCTCCCAGCCAGGTAATCAATGGGCAACGCACATCCAAAAACAACATTGTACTCGGAGGGATCGGGGCAGGCTGTTGTGACAAGTAAGCCCTGCAAACAAATCTGTCAAGCGGCTCAGTGACCATGTTCCCGGTTGTATGTTTTAGAGCAGGTGAAAAAAAACAAAACACAAACAGCAGGCCAAATAATTTTAAATATTTCGTCTTTTTTAAGATCTATTGTTG
This sequence comes from Pelvicachromis taeniatus, assembly GCA_015108175.1. Taxonomy (NCBI): domain Eukaryota; kingdom Metazoa; phylum Chordata; class Actinopteri; order Cichliformes; family Cichlidae; genus Pelvicachromis; species Pelvicachromis taeniatus. The sequence continues at coordinate 98,917 of VURO01048096.1, forward strand.
GAAATCTATTTTTGCAACAGGTAAACATAAAAAAGAGCATATTGCTTAATGTTTTAGCATAATTTTAATTTGCCTCAGGAGAGGGTCTCAGGTAGTTTGAATACAGAGTGAATACAGTGGAAGTGAAGACAGAACAAGAAGCTCCAGACTATTGAGCAACTGCTTTATTTAATGGGGTCATGATCTGTTATCCCAGAAGCTCTCTTCTCTTCTCTTCTCTTCTCTTCTCTTCTCTTCTCTTCTCTTCTCTTCTCTTCTCTTCTCTTCTCTTCTCTACAGATTGAATAAAGGCCGCAATGACCACATAGTGATTCATCATCAAAGCCTCTGCCACACACTGGGAATTACCGACCTTGGGCACCTAACAATAAGAAGTTGTCCAAACTGCTTGTCTTATCAGTCTCTAAGCAGCCTTTCTGTATCTGGGGAACTTATCATCAGGTCTTTTCAGGCTATACTCTCCCACAGCCTCCTACAACTTTCTTCAGCTCAGACACAAGAAAAGATATGCAACCATGGCAATGTGGAGCTTAGCTTTGATTTGGGACATGGTATAGTAAATCACATCAACTGCGCTCCTTCTTGTGCTATTTTATTTATCTTAAGCACTTTCCATTCAGTGCTAAAAGTTACTTCAAGCTGTACATGTATGCATTCAGCCTTTTGAATGTAGGTATACCTTCTTTCTTTTTTTTCAAACAGTTGCTATTTTAGGCTTTTTGGGAACAGCTTGTACTTTCCTACAAACAGGACATTACAGGCGAAGAATATCTGTGCAACTGGCTTATGAAAGCAAATATGTAAGAGTTTAAACATGCATTTGTTAATTTTTTTGGCCATTTACCGCTGTGATGTTATTCCCCTAAAAGTTGCTATGAAGAAAACAGTTCCCTATTTACACATGCAGTAGACACAGCGCATTAATTTGGAATTGTGGTCACGTCCAGTTTCAAGTTTTCTTTTAGGGTTTGCTGTGGGTTTCAATAACTTGGAGGGAAATGCAATGTTTCACTGTTTGGGGGCTGCTAAAGGACAGCTGCTCGATCGGAACAGCTGCCTACTGTTCCTTGAAACTGTGTCCTGATGAGAAAAGGAGACAAAAAACACTGAAACAATCAGCTGAAAGGCACTCCTTTAAATGCTCTGCAAAGTTAAAGTGCAAGCTAGTCTGTCAGTAACTTTCTGTGACTCCATGATTTGCTATAATCTGATTCGTGTTAGAGCAACTTGAAAACATTGAATCAGTGCACCCAAGTACAGGAGGCAGCTGCTGGGGAAGTTAAGCAACAGTTTAGCGGTAAGGATGCCGAGCTCAAGGTTGTTTCATTCGTACTGAATCAGCACAAAAATTTCTAAAGCAATCAGCTATTGCGAGAGAGGGTCAAATGACACGTGCATTTGGAACTAGTGACTTCAAAAGGACTTCAACTGCTGCTATTTAGTGATGACAGTGTGTCAAGTAAGGGGAAATTTATCAGCAAAATGTAAGGAAGAAGAAAGCCAGTAGCTTAGGCAATGGGTCCTGAACAAACCCAATGTCAAATTAAGTAAGACAATTAATGCAAAAGCTTTATTGGGCCTCCAGCTCTGTTACTGTGAAACACAGCTCTGTGCCTGGCAGTGTCCTAACAAAGCAGCCAACATGAAGGTAAAACTGCAATTCCTTTGGTGACCACTTGGGACTGGTGCTAGTACAAAGTTCCATGTTAAAAGGCAAAAAATTAAACATGATTAAAGTCTAGGATAACATTTATAGTTAGTTCAGGACAACTGCACTGGCATGCATTTCTACATAATCCCATTTAAATTATATTAGAACTTAAATTTAAACACAGCTTTTTTTGTTTGTTTGTTTTTGCCTTATTCAAATTTAAGCTGTACTTAAAGACACTCTAACATCAGTGTCAGGTTTTTAGATTTTTTTTTTTTCCATTAGCAAAAAGTAGCATTAATTTTATAGGGAATTTGGGCTGTACTTTGCTAACCTGGCTAGCTAGCCAGTGCTAGTGATAGCAGATAACATTTAAGACTAAATCTCTTTTGTTTGCCTTTGAAAAGCCAAGATGGTGACAGTCAAGCTGCTGCCACCAGATTTATCTTATGGTACCTACTTACATCTTTTATTTACATTTTATGTTCTTTTCATTTTTCATAATAAGACTAAACCATTGTACTTTGACCTTTAGTCATTTTTTCTTTTATTTCCATTATAATAAGCATAATAACAGTAGTTGTTGATTCCAAATGAGTTCATAACATTGATTACAGTGTGACACAATATATGTCACATAGGCCATCCTTCAGCTTTTTAGGTGTCGGTTCCAGGTTTTGGAAGTATGTGATGTTGGTAGTGGCAGAGCAAAATGAAGTGCAGAAGAGGGTACAGGGAGGAGGAACATGGTTCATGGTCCAGCAGATGTTTTAGCTTTTGGGTTTTGGCTAGAAAAGGGCAATTAAGAGCTGCTCTTAATGAGGCTGGCAGCCACCCCATAAACTGTCTGGTTCAGCAAAAGAATTGCTCATTAGACTGAAATGCCCAGAAAAACACCCCCCCCCCCACCCCCACCCCCCCGATCGCCTTTACCCACACTGGAACAGGAAGTGATGGATCAGAGATTTGAAATATTGTAAGCCAGCATCAGACAAAGTTGCTTTCTGTTATGTCTGGCTTTAAAAACACTAAGTCCTGTGTGTGTGTGTGTGTGTGTGTGTGTGTGTGTGTGTGTGTGTGTGTGTGTGTGTGTGTGTGTGTGTGTGTGTGTGTATAAGTGCGTGTTTCAATGTTCAATGTGTGTCCTTGTGTGCTGGCATGTTTGTTGCACACAAGGCCAAGAGTGGTAATGATGCACATTTTCCATGAGGTAGCTAACTGCGTACCTCCAGGATTAAAAGGCCAGAACAGCCAACTGAACATTACTGATGAGATTGGTAACATTAAAATGCCAAACAACCAAAATAGATCCCGCTCTGATCTTCAGATGTTGCCCCCCCACACACACACACAAATTTCTGTGCTCCATGAATTTCTAATTTAGCTAATAAATAGTAAGAACCACAGCAAGGACTCCAGAGAGCTGGCTTACAGCTGGTTATCAGTCACACACAAATACAGACACAGATTTTATACCCTCCAGTCACCCACACACTACCCGAGTTTGTTTCATTCCACTGTATCCTTCACTCCATTCAAAAGTGCAAATACAATGATGGCTCTGCATACATGTAGAAAAGTATTTATTTTTTCAGTAATATTTATGCAAAACACCACTTTACATTTTTTTTCCCTGTCTAGCATTTCAGCAAAATCATTTTTGACCGATAGTCAGACAGCGCAATAATGAAGATGTCACTTTCTTTCACGGCTACTTTCTGTAGCCGTGACGTGCATTTCTCAGTATTCCATTCATGCATCCATCCATCTATTTTCTTCTGCTTACCCAATTCAGGGTCAAAGGGAGGGATTTGATCATATCCCAGCTGCCATAGGGCGAGAGGCAGGGCCCACCCTGGACAGGTCGCCAGCCCATTGCAGGGTCTCAATATTCCCATAACAATAATCTGATGAATTGACAAAATATTCTGCAGATTAACTTTACTCCATTGCTGAGGGATTCTCCACTCTCACGCTATCTGACGAGGCCTGTCCCCAGACCTGTCTGGCATCAGGAGCCCCTGGCACGATGCTCCCTATTGAGTCTTGACAAAAACTAGGTCACTTGCAAAGCTCTTGCTGGACACGCGCAGTGGAAAGAAAATAAACAGAGCAGATGAGCTCGACTGGAGGTGGACGGGCTTCCTGCAAGGGCCGCAGAGGGATGCTGAGAGGGAGGTTAAGATAATGCAAAGCCAGTAATGTAATGTTGTTTCTGTTATTCGCTATAGCTGTGGAGGTTGTCGTCCTTCTGATATCTAAGTCTTCCTTTCATTGTTTCATATTTTGTGTGTGATGTAGCTGTCCTAACTTCCTCCTGTTGAATTCAATAACATTTATCTGATCTTAGAAATCATGCAGGAATTTTAAATCCCCTGTCTCTTTTATAAGCCATCCTCCCTTTTCTCTACAGCCGCTCCAGTGGTTAATGTCTGATAGCAATTAAGCTTTGGGGAACTTTACAAACAAGCAAAGATACAACACATATGACCTACTGTTCACAGCACTGCGAAGCCTACAACAACATGTGCGCAACAACAAGTTTGCTGCGCACATGTTGTTGTCAACACCACAAAGACAGGGCTTCTAGAAATATCGAGTGGAAACCAGCCCTACAGGAAGTGAGGAGAAAAATGCTCAGACGATAGACAGGAAATCAGGTGACTTTTATTGGTTCTTTTGGAGGTTTTTTTTTCCCCTTGTCGTGTCACAGTAGGAAAAGATGCAGTAGTGCCAAACAAAACAGGACAAAAAACGCTCGCACTCACACCTGAAAGAGGCATATTTTTCCCAGTGAAAGTGAAGCACTGAAGTTCTCAGTCAACAATCTGCAGAGTTATGGAATCGATCCCTGCCCCCACATCCTCCCTTCACCGTGAGCCTGAAGCGTATGTCTGCCAGATGTCCATAGCAGAGAGGGGGATATGAAAGAGCCAAAAACTGGCTAGAGGTGTCTTATATCGGAGGAATTATTATCCTAACAATATAACATGCCGTCAGTCCCTCCAGGAGTAGCAACCCTGGATGCGCATTACAGCCTCATCCCTATCACTGACGTTTGAGAAGGAGGACAGACAAACAACAATAATGATAGATAGATAGATAGATAGATAGATAGATAGATAGATAGATAGATAGATAGATAGATAGATAGATAGATAGATAGATAGAGAGAGAGAGAGAGAGAGAGAGAGAGAGAGAGAGAGAGAGAGATCTGACAACACAGCATGCTCAAATTCAAGAAAAGCAATGCATAACTCCCACACAGAGCTAACATGAGCAGCTTAAAAAAAGATTCCTGAAATCTGTTCTTGAGCTTTTGCACGTTCTCGTAAACTATATACACGTAGGGAAACCTGATCCACTGACTTGACTGGAGTTGTACTATGTTGCTCACATGTATACAGACCCTGCTAGATGGATATCTACCCCTGAGCCCCTAGAGCATTCAGTGAATAGATGAGGAGGAGGGTAGACAGTACCTGACATTTACTTAGTACTGCAGGATAGACAGGGCATTGTCTTTGCTGAAATGAGAAACTCTGCCACAGAAGGGCGAGCAGAGGAGAAAGAGGGCAGTGTCAGACAACCTGATCTCAATCTAATGAAATAATAGAAAGTGCTCTGATGTGGATATCTGGGATATCTAGACTTTATACCCCATTGTCAAACTCTTTCTTGACCTTGGGAAGGGGACTGACACAAAAAGGGTGAACTCTGGTACATACACTCACTTTCACTGCCTCAGAAGGCGACACAGGTCGAATTAAACAAAACTACCTTTAACACGAAGCTTCTGTAGGTGTGACCACAGAGAAAGAGATTTCAAAGATTTGGCTGAGATGGCACTGATCAACCTCACAGGCTCATCAGCGCCCTGGGCTTGTTCTTCTGATTGTCTGTTGATAGCTAACAGAGAGGTAAACAGGCAGAAAGATGGAGACAAGGGACACATGTGGCAAGCAGAAACAAACGTACAAGATTAAGTCCAAGTCCAATAGCACACGATGTCTCCTGATCTGGATTATTTTCCCGCGTCTGTGCAGTAAGCCAGACCAACATGCTTCCACAAAAACAGCCCGAACCACTCAGCATCTATCGGAGAAAAAAGAGGAAGGGAAAGAAGAAGTCAAGAGCTGGTGAAAGGAAGTGAGACTGAAGCCAGCAAAACATCTGTTCTAGATCTTTTTTAGAGAAGTCCATCTCCTTCTTACAGGGTGTTTTGTTTGTCCATAGGTCAGGAACACAAGCCAAACACACACACACACACACACACACACACACACACACACACACACACACACACACACACACACACACACACACACACACACATATATATAAAAAAAACGCACACAATGAGGTGCTCAGAGATGTGTGCACACAGAGGGAGATGTTAATAAGTCAATAGAACAAGGTTCCATATCTTATTGGGCCTTGTTTTAGTGCCTAGTCCAGGAGAATAATAAACGGGACTGACACAATTCAGTGTTATCTTTTCACTCATGAGGGTGGATGGAGCGAGCCAAAGAGACAAAAAGAGACAAAAAAGAACACAGGAACAAAAAGGAGGAGAAAAAAGGAGTGAATAAGAGAATGAAAAGCCCCCTTCTGACTCGCAGTGACCCACATACATTTGCCCAGCTTTTCTGGGGCTCGCTCTCTCTTGGCAACCGGCAGCCACTGTGAAAGAATCCCAGCGTTCAGCCAAAGGCAAAGCCCATGTGAGGGTAGGGGAGGGGAGGAGTGAATGGCAGCAAGAGAGAGAGAGAGAGAGAGAGAGAGATGTGGACGGATGGACACAAGGCCCCTCCTTCTCCTCCCAAAGGCCTGTTGCTACTGGTGACCAGCGTTCAATGGATTCCTCCAGATCCAAGAAGGCTAAACAAGCAGCGCCTGTGGCACTCGGACACAGATTGCAAGCAAAAAAAAAAAGTAAAAATAAGCCATCAGAACAGTCAGGTATGAATGTATACAATTAGAATGGAAACAAATGAAATGTTAATGTAAATAAATTTGTGTTAAACACCCCCTGTTATAATATGTCTATGACATGATCTGATTTTTAGCATTGATTGTTTAATTATCGTTTATACTGCTCAAAGGCTCCCGGGGTAAAGACTTCTTGAGTTTATGACCTCAGACACACATTTTGAAGCCATTTTGTGTCAGAAAAGAGGATTATCCACGGTATACTCACTGACTAATGACTTATGAGTGACAAGGCCCTAGCCAATGACCACAGGGTTTCACAGTTAGCTCCATCCCACAGTCATCCTATCTGGTTTCAAAGCACTGAGATGGTGATGGTGAGAAGGCTCATCTTGAGGTTTCACAGCCACACTTCATTAACCAATATGTGATGTCACAGTAGTTATGGACTTCTTTTATGCTGCGTATCTATGGTTTGGAGATGGTGGCAAGTATGTTGAATGTGGAGCTGCCAGGCAGGAGGAAAAGAGAAGAAAAAAGAAGAACACGCAGAGGGTTGGTTGGTGTGACATACGAGGATGCAAGGGATAGGTGAAGATGGATGCAGGGTGGATGATGACTCCTAAAAGGAGGAGCTGAAAGAAAAAGAAGAATGCACAGAAGTGCCAAAACTGCAGTTCTGTATGTTGCCACTTAAAAATGTCTCCAAAAACAAGTCGTCAGACTCCAGTGTTACCATGTCGTTAACTTTGTCGGACAAAAATAACAAACACACAAGTCTTTTACAAAAAACAGTGTTTGTGTGTGTGTGTATAGCTAATTTCTCAAGTGTAGTGGGCTGTTTTTTATGTTACTCACCACTTCAAATTGTATAAAAGCTTAAAGGTAACATTATTAATGGCGTGTAACTGGGGTGCTGTACCTGTCAGTCATCGCTTCAAATAAGTCACCATGCTGAACCTGTTGACCTTCACAGTTAATTGTACTAACACTCTCCATGTAGCAGTGCTCTCATAGAAGGAAATTCTAGTGAGTCAATAAATCTATTAGCAAGAATTAGTATCTATCTAAATCTGTGCGATGGATTATAACAGTATGTAGATACAACTTGCTATTAATTATGTGATGGTAAAAGAACAAGCTGCCTAAACTTCTTTTAATTCTTTAAAGTGATCTGAATAATTATTTACTTCCTGTTTTTAATCACATGTTTATTGAAATCTGCATACTAATTACAGTTGCCAGCTAGTGTAGTGAAGTAAAAACTTGCTACACCTACATCTATCCGTGTTCCTCTTTATCTGATTTGAGGAGAGCAAAAAGAGACAAAACTGAATTATCTTGGCACGCTGGTTTTCTCGGGACAGAGCAGCAGCTGCAATCAGTGAACAAACTGAAAAGAGACCAGTAGAAGGTTTTAATAGGGCGTTTGATTGGGGTGTCCAGACTTGTAGCCTAATGATGGATGAATGCGGAGCCTTCTAAGCAACAGTGACATAATCAGAGAGCTGTAGGTCAGCTAGTGACAGCTGAGTGGCTGCGGCTGAGCGGGAGAATGGGCCCTTTCAGCTCCAACGCTCACGGACGCCGATCCAAGTTCATTAGCAGTCAGACTGGCTACAGGGCCTGTTGCAGGCTTCTCCAAGCCACACACATGACACACATACACATGTATCAGCAAGCACTGACACACTGAACATCACATAACAAGCAGCTTTTTCTTCTTAAAGTGAATCCGTTTTTGTTCTTAATGGTCCCAGGCTGTGAATTTTCTCCCCTCTGCTTGCCTTTTAATGGCTCTGGCAAAGCGTTTTATCTATAAACAATAAAAGGTTGGGGCTAAAACATTTTTCTCTGGTTTGGCCCCTTCACTACTAATCATCTATACACTCTCCCCTCTTTTCCTGCCATTAAGCTACAATTGAGCCAAACCCGCAGCCCAGCCAAAGAACCTGATAGTCGTGGAACCCATGCAGCTCTCCCCCACCTTGGAATGCATTTCTGCTGCGCTGCACTTTTCGCCATCCAGCAGGGAATGGATGCAACCCCCCTCAAAAAACTCCACCCGCACCCACCCACTCAGACGCAAACACAACACCACTTGCTTTTTGAGAAATTGCCCTACAAACCTTGCTAGGCCTACAGTGAACTGACTGACACCCAGCAGCAGAAAGCATCTGCGTACATTTCACTCATGCAACTGTCAGCTGTAATTAATTCGCTTTAATCTATTCATGCCAAAACCATTTTTATAGCACTTTGCAAAGTGCTCATATCTACTTGGAACTTGTTCCATTTCTAAGTCAAAGAGACATTTTCTAGTCTTCTGATTTTAGCTTTAAAATGACTCTTCCAATTCTGCAATATTTTAGAAAAGTTTTTTTTTTTAAAGTAAATTCTTGAAGCAGGGCATTGTTATTTTCTGCCTATCCCATTACATACCTCCCAAACCACTGGACTATACTTATCTTTACATTTTGGTGTTCATTCTCTTACACCAGACTTCTCCCACAATTGCAGACTCTAAATATCAGGGTTTAATAGCACACATTTAAGCTCAACAGGCTCACACAATCACAAAGAGCCACAAGCACTCACACCCTTCTCCTCATAAATGACCACAACTGAACAGAGACAAATTCCTCCCCCGTCACACTTTTCAGCCTCCCCAAACCACAGCAGGAGCAATCATGGAGAAAACTACTCCTCTGGCCAGAGACCATTTCGCTTCATCTTCACCTCCCTCGCATCAGAGTCGAGCATTTCCTTTCTGGTGCATCTTTCACCATACTGTACTCGACTCACTTCTTCCATCACGCCCTCAAAAAATGCCGACCTCGCATCCCTCATGAGTGGGCCTACTAACCTGTAGCAGTTTAATTAGAGGTGGAGGTGTGTGGACCAAGAATAGATGCAATGCATCAGTGCTCTGAAACTGAAAATGGCAAAGCAGAAAGTCCAGAAAACTGACATGCATTCCTACAGCAAAGCCCCCCCCATCAGCTCCTGTGGGAACTATTCTACTGCCCCCTGGTGGCGCAAACCCACAATTATTGACCTCCTATACATTGCGCACCTCTTTCCCACAGTATAGTAACACCAAAGCCTCCTACACAGTTCACTCTCTCTGTGATGACTCAAATTATACATCGCACTCAATCTATAATTACATATACCCTAATGTGTTTACCTCACATTAAAAGGCAACGCGCCCATGCTCAGGTAAAGTCAAAGGAGCTGCGGGGTCCTCGTGTGACCAAGGTTTTCCACACCCTGCCATGCTATACCTCACATGCACACGCCTGCAGAGCAGCAGATTGTTTCATGAAGGCATCAACTGGGTTATGACCTGATTATAGGCATAATGAATGTGGAGGCAAAGAAAAAAAATGACACCTGAGACTGCCCCCCACACTCCCCCCTGCCATTCTGTAGTGGGAGTGTGTGTGTGTGTTTTTCTTTTTACAGTTATTTGAGTGTGTGCATGGATGTTTGCCTAAAAAAGATGCAAAAACATTTTTCTCAATTTTAACTCTTATTTTAATACACAACATGAGAGAATCGGGATTGCTTTACAGTAGCATGACATAATAAAACCTAGAATCAGTAAAAACCCACAAAGGCACCACCCAACAGTGCCAAGGAAGGGATGTTGGGAAAATTTTGTTGCTCAGCAAACATTCAGGCCCTCGGTTTGAATACCTTAACAGGAAAAACCTCACTATATACAGACATGCAATAAATGCTCTTTGTACAGAGCAGACAGCCAGACACTGTAAACACACATAAACAATAAGGATTCGGGACAACATTTAGCAACAGCCTCTTCTCCACCATCATCCCTGTTGTAGACAGTGGTAAATGAGGTAAACCTACGGCTGACAGTGTATTGCTTGTCACACTTAAACTGAACCAGATTATGGTCTATAGGCGAGCTGTAGTTGTGGGTGTGAGTTGTGCACATAACTCAGATTCTCCGCTCTGTTTGTTGAGTTGTTTTCTGACAGACTTTCTGTATTACATACTACACTTACTTAGTCATTTCATTTGTTATGCTTGAAGGTAGTACTTGGAAAAGTAGACATTTGTACCAGCTGGAAGTCTCTGCATTCATCTATTTTATTCACCTTTCTTAGAAAGATAGCAGTAAGACCATTTTGAGTGCGTTGTCTGTGTGCATATGCATATTGTAAGTGGAATCGCCACACACCACACCCAAAAACTGCACAGGTGTGCAGCTGAGCCACAAAGATGAGAGTGGTCTGACCCGTGCCTACTGCGTAAAGAAAGCCAGAAAACAGTGAGGCCAAGAGGCCATATAATAAACTTTACCCTCATCTGATGTTTAAACCTTCAATAATTATCAGCTGTGATAGCCCAGCTGTTAGTCTTCACTGTGTGTGTGTGTGTGTGTGTGTGTGTGTGTGTGTGTGTGTGTGTGTGTGTGTGTGTGTGTGCGTGCGCGTGCGCGTGCGTGCGTGTGCGTGTGCGTGTGCGTGCGTGCGTGCGTGCGTGCGTGCGTGCGTGCGTGCGTGCCATCATGTGAAAGTGTGGTCATGGAGACACTGTACTGAGAACTCCAGCAAAGACAGTTCTGAGTATTGGGCTGGTGAGCAGTGTCACGCTTGGATACATCAGAATTGAGTTGCCGTACAGATTTTACTCAAAGTGATACCATCATAGCTACAAAGTGTCACAGCTCAAATTGAAGACCAAGTATGAAATGCACTGACTCTCGGATATATACTTTGTGACATTTCCCACAAACCCTGAAAGTCAGTAAGTGTATATTTGGATCGAATGCAGAGTGTGTCTGCATGTGTAGGTGTACATCTGTCTAAGTGCTAAAGCTGGCATGCTTAAACGACGCTAAAATGAGCATATGTGTGTGCGTGTGTGTGTTTGGCTGTTGATTTTTCTACAGGCCCATAACCACTGTGGGGTCTTTTCCCCAGCCTGCATTTGAGTAAGTTATGGGCTCTGGCTGCAGTATGGGGAACATAATAGTCTCATTGACTCAATCACAAGCCCTAACCTGCCAGCCTGCCAGCTTTGTGAGCAAGCTGCAGAGTGAGCATTATTGTAAAAAGCCTTTAAAAAGTGCTATTAAGCCACATTAGATGCATGTGTGGCATGTTAGTTTGAATGGGGTTTGTACTGAACAATGTTGTTTTCACACATTGGAAAGAAAGTAGTACATCATGTAGTATATCAGTTCAGACAAAAAGATATTTGCTGACAGACTTAATGGAAAAAGAAATCATGAATCACAGTTTTTTGTGCTTCTTTTTCCTGTGTGGGATCTTCAGTTTCTGCCGAAAAATATAGTATGCATTCTAGCATGTGAAATCAGCGTCCTTAATCAGTCGCTGTTTGGTCACATACCGGGTGCATAAGTGCAAAATGAACACACTGACAATAACAGGATACATGATCAGGATAAACTGAGGCCGATACACCAAAACAAGAGCAAAGAATTAGCTCCTCTGCTCACACCAAAGAGGCTACAGCTGGCCTGGCTACATGCTCACAATACACCTGCATGAGTAGACATAGCTGCTCAGTAACCTCTCAGTAACCAATCAAGACAAGAATTACAGGGAGAAAGTGTAGGTGAAACCAAAAGAAGAAAGCCCTCTATTACTTGTACAAATCAGACCTTTCCTATACTGAGCAGAGTTAACCAGTGATAAGAATCTATTTAGACACACATCAGCACAACAGGTAGATTGATAAAAAAAAAAAAACTGCCCCATAAAATATTTTATTTTATTACTTTATTATGCAAAAGTATAAACTCCCAATTGGCACAGCTTTAACTAAATGCAAAGTCACCTGGTACTGGCCAATCAAAAAGCTACTGCAGCTGCTTATGTCTTAAATGTCCCACTGTCACCTGGTGACAGATAACAAGTAGTGATGATGCCACAAAAATAAAACAGTTGAATGGTCTGTTGCTGGTATGATTTCCTGACCTTTTATGAAGATTTCTGGTTGTTTGCTAATTTTGCTCATTGTGACTGTGAATCGTGTTCCTTGAAAGACAAGATGCACATTTTTATGATGTGAAAAGAACAGCCACAGAACACGATAATGACTATAATACCAATCACAAAGACTCCTAGACTTTTCATGGGTATTCTGGGCAATGACTCATGTCATCACACACTCATAAACTGAATGTGGGTGAGAAAATACACGGGTTTATTCTTCTTCTTAGAATTGCTATCGCTGTGCACAGCAGTTAGACCTGCTAAATATTAACAAGCAAAGATCTAAGAATAAAGAAGAAAATCTTTTGAAGTGTTTTGTGACAACGTGTGTGTTATTATAGATTTCAAATCAGCTTGGTGCCAGTGCTGCCTTTAATTCTTGTTGAAACTCCTTTACATCGATCAGCCACTGGAATCGGGTTCTTTCTCTGTTGAGATCACTTAAGTTACTTGCTTTTGGTTTGGTTTGCTTTTTGTTTTTTTTGTTTTTTCCAAGATAGATTTTTTCCATTCCTTGTATTTCATAAATAAAAGTTAAAAGTTAAAAGTTTGTGTGTGAAGAATTGAAGCTGCATCAAAAGCAACTTAAATCACCATTCTTCCCTATTCTGACACCCGGTTTGAACTTTAGCAGGTCTACAATGCCAAATACGCTGCCATGTGATCAGCTGATTAAATCAAAGTGGCCTTGAGTGTGTGCATTTAAATATTTATTGTACTTTTTTTTTTCCTTTCCCAAAAGGCAATCTCACTGATTTCCCAAGTCCATTTAGAAAAGCTCTGAATGTATTTTTCAAATCTTTTGTTAAGTTCTGGATGGAGTTAAGAGATTTAATTTAACTTCACCTTTAGAGTAAAATTGCATGATCTGATAAAGTCCTTGCTCAGAAGTGTGTACTATCTTTATAAAGATGTAATCTAGCCTGCTATATATGGAGGAATAAATATAGTCTTTAGTGGTAATGTTTTCTATACATTTATAAGTAGAAGTGACTGTTTTTTTTCTCAGCTTTGTGAGTTCCAGCTATTGAATCCACACAGGACTTAAGGGCCAAGTAAAAGTCTCCAACACTGACGATTATGATTCCTTTTCCTTCTGTCTTTATCAACTTTATCATGTGAGTCACACATTCATGACCTCCCTCTAGAGGACAATAAACATTCGTCAGAGATGTTTCAGTTTTTTTCTACAAACAAAACAAATCTTACTTCCTTGTCCCCTGTGCAGCTTATCTTTTGCAAAGGCATGTGGACTTGCGATCATAGATGCAATCTGTTTTTGAGTTACACAAGATGTCAAGATGTGAAGATGTACGGTGTGATAGCTGAAAACTTAAGACTAACTACCTTTGCTACGTGTTTATCAGTTAGAATTAGGACAAAGATAATCAACTACATCTGTGTTAATCACCAAGTTTAAGATTTTAACAAGGGGAAAATCCCAAATATTTACTGTTTCCTACTTTCCAAATGTGAGGATTTGCTTATGTATATGAGCACACACAAAATACTGCTATAAAACAAAAACACATCTCTATCTGTCTTTCTGTTTCTTTGACGATAAGCCCCTCCACCATGATTGGGAGTTAAAAACCAACCTTGGCACAGATGTAAATCTTGGGCCCCTGAATCTTCTTATCTACGTAAATTAGATATTATTGCATCATTATGTTACCCGGCAACCACCTAGCAATGGGCTAAATTTGCCCATTTTTAGCATTTATGCAACTATAAAACTTTTTAAAAGCATTGTATAATTTATGTTTTATGATAATAACATCTCAACTTTTAAGTTGAACCACGTATTATATTACACCATCATACTGCCTGACAACAACAATCAGGACTAAAATGGCCTGATTCCAGCACCTACAACACCTTATGAAAGGATCCTATTGTTTAAATTCCATGACACTAACGTCTCATTTATGTCCACAAAATTTGAATTATACATGCATATCAACCACCTAGCAACAGATATGCATACACGTAGAAGTATCTTCACAGCATGAATACACCAAATGACACTGTAGAATGGGTATGTCATAATATGAGTAGAGTACAATGAATTTTTCTCCTTTTTATTCCTTTTTATGTAATTAAAAGACTTCAATATTCCACCTGTAAGGGGATGGAAATATGTAAATAAAGCTTTGCAATAGTATATTACACATTGTTGTCTAGCACAGCAGTTAGAAATATAAACAAAAGTAATTTTTAATATTGTAGTCAAGGTGAAGCTTACTTATATTTGAGAGGTGCCATTAAATGTGCTATATAAGGAGCATTTATGACGAGAATATTCGCAGAAGCCCTCAAGTTGCTTCAGTATATCATTTTTAATAGACAACAAAATGACGAGTTCACAGAGTGCAAGCCAATATATTGTTAACCGCCTCTGGCTGTTGTGACAGCACTCAACCGTCGAAGCACTGACGGGATCAATTTCTGAACAGCTGATAGTTTGTGGTTCCAAATATGAATTGTTTCTCCCAGAGGTCTTTGGTTTCTGTAAGAAATACCTCTGTACAAAAAAAAAAAGAAAAGAAATATCTCTGTACACTTTTTAAGGTACACTGCACCACAACCACCAATAAACTTAAGTATTTTATTACAGTCATTATTTTCTTACACAAGGAATTTAGCATTTGACCACAC
Source organism: Pelvicachromis taeniatus (assembly GCA_015108175.1). Taxonomy (NCBI): domain Eukaryota; kingdom Metazoa; phylum Chordata; class Actinopteri; order Cichliformes; family Cichlidae; genus Pelvicachromis; species Pelvicachromis taeniatus. Next base: position 114,151 of record VURO01048096.1, read on the forward strand.
AGAAGCAACAGCACTAAGTCTGTGAAGCCAAGAAGTCGAATCTATCCAGAACCAAAACTAAAGGTTTTAATTTTTCCAACAATCTGTCTGTCAACTTCACAAAAACTCCTATGTCATGTCGCTCCAGTGATCTCTAACCTGCACACACTGACACAGACAGGTGCAGCTTTAATCTCCAGACCCAGTCGGGTTGATTGTGTCTGACAATCGTCCTCCCTCCCTCATTTTTCACCTTATCTCCACAAACATGCACTTTACCTTTTATCTGCATCTTTAAGAGCCCTTTAGCATTTCACATCTGTTCCGACAAACTCCAATAAACACTATCAAATGCTTCCCATATCAAAGTCAATCACCTGCCGTTAGTCTGAATAAACAAGCGAAGAAGACTTTGTCCTGAAAGCATAACGGTGAACTGGGGTTAAAGTACTCCAAATTAAGAACAGGCACTATAAAGAGGAAAGTACCTTTAATCTGCTCCAGCTAATCGATCTTCAGCCTGCACTAACCCAATCTTTGTCACAAGTATTCATATGTATGCCTAATATGAAAGAATGAGCATGTATGAGAGAGCTTGAGCTGCATATTGCACACGATGGATCACTGAATCATTTATTGACTTTGCACGAGTGAGCACATGTGAATTTCTTTAGATGATATTGAGCCTTTGGAATTAACTTACAGAGGCTCTCAATTGTCCCCAATGACGAGGCCACACACTCAGAGCATGCCACACACTTAACACGGAGGCTGCAATCATGGCAGAGTTTCCCAGGTTAAGAGGGGTCCAGATGGGCTGGGGGATGCTCAGATGGACCGCATTCTTGAGAAAATTTAAACCTGCCAGGACATTTTTTAAGATTTGGGTGGTCTGGCAGAGTAATGTTGAGCAGGCAAAGACGCAGAAAAAGCACCAACTGTCGGCGAAGTACGATGAGCAGACATCAAAGCAGTCGGGCGCCCGGTGGAAAGTGACCCGCAGTCCAGTCTGGCTAAGTCTGTCACCCTGAGCACCCCGGACCTGCTAAGATCACAGCCGCACTGTCAGCGATCTGCTTCACGCCATCCCAGAGGAGTAATGCTCGAATGCTCACATTCTCAGCAACCCAGAATCCCAGTCAAGGTCACACTGAGACACCTGCTGAACATGGCTCACGGAGAGGGTCATGTGCAGTAGAGTGTGAACTCCTAACCCTGTAACCCTGTGACCTTTGCAGCGCCATTTTGGCCTTTCTTTAAACAGCTGCAGGGGACCAATCACTGCCTCCCTTTGCGACATAACTATTGTATGAAATCAATTATGAAAAATACATGCAACTACTTTAATGTTAAATTGAGTATTTTCCCAATGAATGATATTTAAGAGCAGTATGTATATTTAAACAGTTTTGAGATTGAGTTGATCTGGATTCATTGTACCCAATGTGTTCCTCCCATATATATGTAGAAACTCATCAGAGCTATGTGAGTTACGTGCTCGAGGTACAATCCAAACTCATTCCTGATAGCCTGACCTGTACTCTGTGTGTAGTGCTTATTAGCACGCATGCTAATGTGCTAAATTAAAATGGGAACATAGGAAAAAGGCCTCTGCCTAAGCACAGAATAAAGGCGCTACAGAATCGCAGCCCTTTTGGTTTTGGGTTAAATTGGATTTGTTTTGGAAACATTATGAAACACTATGGTAGAAACCTTAAAAAAAACACAACCACATTATCTTTTGTGGCTAAGGTGAAGGACTGGAAAAAAAATACATTAATTTGGGATATTACTCACTGCCATATATTTCAGTTTGAGTTTGTTTTCCTCTGTATTTCCTTTTTCAAAATTTGTGGCTGACATGACAACAGGATTCCTTGCAATCAGCATTACCACTTAGCCCCGATGGTTCCCCAGTCATTGTCTAGACCTGGTAATCTTGGCTCCATGTGATCCTGACCATGTTGTTTTCCAGGGAAATTAAAGGAATGAGGTCAGTGATGAACTCACAAACAATGAGACAGACCTGGTTACTCACTCTGCCTCTGCACGGCCATACACACAGCGCACTGCTATTGCAGAAAACCCCCAAACCTGTAATTCCAGTTCTCCCAGCCTATTTTCCATCTCGTTCAGTAGAAAAGTCTGAGCCTGTGTATGTGTGCGTGCCTCTTTGCTCGTTTGATTGACAAGTCAGAACAGCCTGAGCAAACATTAAAAGATCCCTGTGAGCGTTAATGAAAGGTTGAAGGGTGTGTGTGTGTGTGTGTGTGTGTGTGTGTGTGTGTATGCTTGTGTGATATCAATCACTAACGTAAAGCATGCTGACTCACAGAGGTCAAAAACAACTCAGTAGAAACAAAAGGGGAGCCTCAGGTAAAATTCCCCCTGTTACATCACAACGGCCATCTACTGTCTGGCCACTGGATCTGAGCCAGTGAGCTTGATGGAGGGACGGGCATGCCAAGATGATGGATGAGAATTAAAGGCTATTAGGAACTGGCATCAGACTAGGAAAGAAAAAGACACATGCTCAATAACAGGTCAGATCATGCCTCAGTTATTTCAGTCTCCTGTGAGCTTGGACGTTTAGTGGTACTTTACAGTCATGTAAAAAAGAATGTTTTTTTTTCACAGGACTGTAAAAAAAACTCCACCCCAGGATTTAAGAACCACCTTTAGCAGCAATAACTTGAAGTAATCATTTTCTATATGAGTTCATCGGTCTCTCACATCCCTATGGAGGAAAGTTTGGCCGACTCTTCTTTACAACACTGTTGAATTCATTGAGATTTGTAGGCATTGGTTTATTCGTTCCACCACAGGATTTCAGTCAGAATGAGATCTGGACTTTGACTGGAACATTACAACACCTCAATGCTTTTCTTTTTATCGAGCTTTATAGTTGGTATGAGGCATTTTTGCTGATATGCTGTGTTTGGTTTTCTTCAATTATGGGGCTGTGCAATATAGCCACTTCGGCTTCATCTGTCCAAAGGATATTGCTTTATTTTTTCAGATGCAACTTTGCAAACATAAACCATGCTGCCATGGTCTTTTTAGGGATACTTTTTCCAAGCATGCCATACTTATCCAGTATTTTCTGATGGTGCTATAAATATTAATGGCAACTGATGTTTTTTGCATTTTCTCTGAGCCCTGAATGGTCTGACCTCGCAAAGGACCAGTTTGCTGGGACTGCCTCTCCTGGTAAGATTGAGCCATTCAGGTGTGATCCAGACTAGCAAAACATCTGCCTTTATAAGGAGGTCACATTTGCTGATGTTCAGTAGCTCTGCTACTTACTCTCTTATTTCCTATGGAAGCAATAAGAGAGTGCTCAGTTTTTACAGAACTGCAAAGAATCCTGGGAAAACTTTGTTTTTCACGACTGTATAATAGATGAAAAATCAGTCCTAAAATGAGGTAAATATTATTTTAAAGTACATTTTAATGATTTTTGCAGTATTACAGCTTTTGTTCTTCTTTTAAAGTTCTGACCACAAGAGATGACCTGCCAAAGGCTGTAACTCTCCCCAAACTTTTAATTCTTATGTCAAACTGAACACTTTGTGTAAGTGAATAAGTATAATAAGCATGCATAATCTATAAAATATATAATATGATATAATAACATATAGCCCTGTGACTACATCAGCCTTAAACCTAATGCACTCTTTTGCAGGGGAACAGGAGAAGACCGGGGAAGAGCCAGCATGTATGCCACATCCATCTTCTGCACTCTTCTGCATCTTGTGTGTATCAGTGGAGGCTGGTGACTCATAAAACTGAACAGGAGGAAAACCAAGCCACAGCGTCATGTTATTTCCATTAGTTGGCTACTTATGTACACTCCTTATGTTCAAATGAAAACTTGGAAAAAAGCAGCATGGAGTTTTTAAAAAAACAATTAAAATATGGGTTGTGGAGAGGAATGAACTTCATGTGAGGTTTTTGTGTCACTAGAAGCCTGGCAGCTTTATAACTTTATAGTCGGCACTAAAATTTTGGAGGACCCGGCCCTTTAAATAGCCGAGATGAAGAGATATCCCTCTGTATTTGAGAGTAAACGTCACCTTTATGAAGCCAGAAGTGCCCAATTTTAGGTAATACTTTATGATAAGCGGACATGACTGCTATATGCTATATATATAACTATAATGACACCATAATAACAACTATATATATTCTAACCTTTGCTTAAAAGAGAAAATATGGGGGGAAAAGTTGAATCTGACAAGAACTATATTTTTAACTTTGGTAAAGGGATTAAATCTTTAAATATCCTGTCGTTACAGCAGTGGTGAAATTGGGGCTCACTCTAAAGGTGCATGTTGTGGACCAAAGTATCAATGTGTTACACAACAGATCTACACATCTAAGGTGCTCACATAACCTGTATATAAATGATGGATACAGCCACAGTGGCATCACCAATAGATTAAGGAAGTGTCCGTTTTGGCCTTGTGCCGAGATGTTTTTTTGTTTTTTTTATCATGGTCTGTAAGTTTGTTGTTGTGAATGTACTTCGGGTTTATCCTGTAGTTTAGCATTCCCTGTAGGATTCCAGTGCTTAGCTATAGTTTCTCTTTAGTCTGTGTTCCTTTAGTGTTGAACTTCTGTGTGCATGTGCGTATGGCCTCTCATTACTTAGTCTTAGTTACTTGTCTCCAGTGTTTTGTGTTTATTTTTACTTCCCCTAATGTCTCAATTTAATTTGATTATTATCACTTGTATCTTGTTACCCTGCTGTGTCCGCGTCTCCAAATTACCTTCACGTGTACAAACAGTCCTATCGTCAATGTTTATCCTCCTGACGTGTTTCTCAGCATTACTCGTGCATGTTTGCTCTTTTTTTTATCATGAACATTGATTTTTGGACTGTTGGACCAATGACGGTGTGCTTTTTGAAGAGTCTGCATTTAGGTCCTAGTTACACACTTTGTGAGTGTTTTCACTGTCATACAAGAACTCTTTATGCTCAATAGCTAATATATTGTGATGAAACATTAGTCAATGAGCATACCCTGTCTTTTTCCTCTTTTTTGTCACAAACGACTACAAATTACAAGATTAATTTCATGTTGTAGTTAGTGTAAGCTGCAGCTTGTTACCGATAGAGTCGTTAGTAAATATGGAAACATGTCTCTCTCACGAAACATTGTTTGCCATCTGTAAGTCCATTTGGGTTATCTCAAAATGTATTCATCTTTTTATGAACTTAATATGAAATTTCAATGTATTTTCTCAATTTTTAGATATTTTCTCTTATATTTTTCTTATATTTTGAGATAATAACCCCAAATTTGGACTTATACGGGGTGTTTTCTTCTGTGTCAGAAATTTTCTATAGGAAAGTGTTCAGTGAGGTCACAAAGCAAAGGAAGCCAAGAGAAGTTTTATCATTCTCCTCTATACAACTGGAAATCATTTCATAACCAGAAGAGTCGCCCTCTGCTGGCCATCAGAAAGAATTTGATTTGGTCAAATTTTTCTCATGAAGCCCACTCAGTAATGCTGAGCTTTCCTTTTGACTGGATTTCCATTTTTACTATAATAATGTGTAGTTTATCAACTATTGTGCCTTATTTGAAAACATAATTGTAATAAAAATTGTGTTTAATTTCATTTTGTCTTTTTCATTATACTTTCATTCACTTGTATATTCTTATGAGTTTTATTTTGCAGTCTTCTTAAGGTGTCTGTATAATAACGGTGTTGTGTAAATTTGTTTTTAATGTCTGTGAAGCGAAGCAAAGTAAAAGTAGCTTTAGAAAATGCTACAGAAATGTAGCTTTTTTTAATGCTGATCTTTACAGATGTGACTGGAAGGCATGTGTAACATCTGTTTTTTTTTCTTCCCTAATGCTGAATACTTCCCGCATGAAGGCTTTCAAAAGGACATCTGAGCTGTGACCTCGACCATTTGTCATAATTACACCTGACATTGGAAACTTCTCCTGTCACCCTGAAAATGGCTTCTATCGAGCACTTTGTACAGCAGTCACCTGCGAGCAATCACTCATCCACCTTCTCCTGTTCCTTCAAAATCACTGTGCACACACTCGCAGTCATACAGTACCCAAGTCGTGGCCCACAGAGGGGCCATTCTATTGCCAGATGCTGGCGTGCAAAGCTTCAGCTTAGGACTATTTTCATAATGACAAGAGAGATTTGTAGAAAGGGGGGAGAGTTGTTTGGGAGCGTAGACATGATGTAAAATAACTTAACTGCTTCATAAAATGCATTGGGGGAGGTGGGAAGCAAGCGAGGAGCATGCAGGAGGAAGGAGAAGCTCCCATGAGAGGAACACGCGAGCTGAGGAGCACATTCAGACAAAAACCACGCTACAGTTCACGCCAAAATCAACACAAGTATACTGACAAGATGCTGTTTTTGTTGCTGTCAAATGAAACTACTTTGTTGCTTGACCTTTTTGGTAGATGGGTAAACATGTACGACCATGTTTCACCCTCTACTGTAACCCCGTGTTACTCATTTACAGGAGGTATAAAAATAATTCATAAATGGTTTTCAATAAGACATTCTATTTAAGCTGAAAACATAAGTGTTTTTACTGCACTAATTGCTGTACTAGTGCATTTTGCCAGACTATTAATAGGTAATAAAATAAATGTTGAAGTTTGGGCAACATCAAGAGTTATACAATAGAGTCTTCAACCATATAGGGCACCAATTACATTAAGCCCTGCAGCGCTACAACAAAGTGTTTCAAATAAAATTGTCTTCTTCTGTGATGAACATTTGTTGTGACAGCTCAAGTGTGGCCTGATGCCAACAGTACAGTACAAGGTTCCTCCCCACATCTCCACGGCCGTGAGAGAGGAGGAATAACCAAGCAGCATAGCTCACAGGTGGCTCTCCGCAGAGTTCAGTGGGTCGCCCACAGTTTAACATTGTACATTGGAAATATCAGCTGTCAGTCTGCACATCAAAGCAGCTCCATATATAAACGCTGACTGTGCCCCTCTGCTTTTCCCTTCCCCAACTTTAGAGGGTGAAGGGGGTTCTGGTGGTGCAGGAGTGTTTGGAGGCTAAACCACAAAATTGACCCATGCCGGAAATCGCACTGTTTTCCTTTACTCTCAAATGGGGGCTTTTCTAATCACAGTAAATGGTTGAGCAAACAAGGGCAATGAATGTCCAGCATATTTCATAATCACACGTCATACTGCAGGACACCTGCACAAACAGCAGCCGTACTGTAGCCTCCTGCAGAGCAGCTCCCATACCGGTGGCTCATATACACAACATATAGTAATAGCCGTCTTTGGTCTTTAAGGTATATAGTTTCAGTACTGAGTGAAACCAGAGCAGCGCTGCAGTGCTCACTCATACATAGCTATGAAGTGAAGCATATCAGCAATACTGTTGGAATAAAAGCGGCTTTGGTCTCCATAGGTAACTGCGTCGTTCATGTTCAACGGGTGCATTTTTATTTTTATAATCATAGACTGTGTATAAAAGATTGACACAGTCACTGTAGCATTAGACTTTCAAAGGCAGTAAAAGACAAGCTTTGTTAGCGAGGTAAATATTTGTTAATTAAAAAAAAAACAATTTCATTCACGAAACTTGGAGTAAAGACATCTTGGATGGGTTTTAGTGCAGTTAATGACAGCAGGTTATATTATTTGTAAAAGTGTTTCTTTAAAAGTGCTAACAAAAAACACCAACGCCACACACAAGGTCGAGTGATCCAATTCAGTGACTTAAACTAGCTGAGCTAAACCACTAACTTTGGGCCTTCATGAGGTTTAAAGGGGCGAGTTATCATTTTAAAAGGGATACTGATAGTTTCAGAGACTAAAAACATTCTTTTATTTTTACCAGACAACCAAACGCCAGAATTTAGGCTCTAATGTCACATAAGAATCAGCTACCATATTTAGTATCACAAAGGGCAATAGTCGTCAAGTTCTTCTTATCCAAATATGATCACATGCTTAGAAAACAAAAAGCTTTGCCATTGTCATATGAAACACCAGACCACAAACCAGCGGATGATGTCACGGTGGCTACATCTATTCTTTACATACAGCGTGTGACCTTTACTCATGCTCTTCCTGCTGGTCACATGAAAAATCCAAGGGAGACTTTTCTTTTCTTTTTCTATGATGATTCTTCAAAAGCCATTACCGTATATCTTCGAGTAGTGGCCCGTCTCTTATTGACGCCCATTTGTAATCAACGCTGACAAATAGACGACAAATAGATGCCGGTCTCCAATAGTAGCCGGTCTCCTTTAAGTGCCGGTGTGTAAATGCCGATCTCCAATGACCCACCACCTTTTCCGTATGTTACTACTCTTTTCATACCATCTGGGCTACCGCCCTCCTGCAGTAAATCATACGGCAAATACCTTTTCGTGTCAAAAATGCTTTGTCATCGGATGCTATCGAGGAAAGAAGAAAGTCAAAACATCCATTCCGTCTGAGAAGGGAATAAGAGCCGGTCTCCAACAACTACCGGTCTCTTTTAAACGCCGGGCCGGCCGAATAATTTTTTGGAATAAACGCAGGGGCTACTTTTGGAAGATATACGGTATTTTATATTTTCATGTAAAATCTGAATTTTAAAAAACATAAGCATTAACAGGTTAATTTATCTCGCTTTTCAATTTTTACTAGTCTAGTGTGATTTCGGTGCTTATATTACTGACCTTTTATTACCTTAAGTCTTTAACCAAAAATACAGCTACACCGTTCAAAAGTAGCTCAAAGAAAAAAGGTTTGACATTTCTCAGATGTTTCCACCACATTATAATGTAGTGCAGTGGAAACGTAAAGTAGCATAAAGAACAACATAAAAGTGAAATTTTCATGCAAAGTTTAAGTATCTCGACATGAAACTTAAGAGCAGTACTTTATTAAATGCAGGTAGCTGCCCTTGCGCTGTGCCTATAATGTACCCACAGCTGCAGTAACACAACTATTTGTACAGTATATCAAAAGCTAGTTAGTTGTTTCTACACCTGGGTGACAAAAATAAAACCAGGTCATGGGTGCCAATTGGTACGGCGGCAATGATCCAACATAGCAGAGACCCAAACACACACACATACATACACATATTCACACTCAGTTATAGCCACAGTCACTCAGCCTATTAGTATCCTGGAGTTCCTCAAGAGGCCTGTGTCCGACTTTGCCAAAACCACTGCCAGCGGCTTGGAAGCGCCACATGGAAAACACAAATGCTTGCCTCTACAGGCGAATCATTCCACAGTTGGAAAACATGACAGGAGTATGGCCCAAGAGGCTTATGCAACAAAAGGCATCTGCAGCAGCTCTCTGTGGGATAAGTAATACTGTTAGATTCTTATCTTAGATTGTTTGAATAAGAAAATAATGTGCACGGCCACATACGAGTATCTGCACCCCAGCTGTAATTAGTGTAAACAGACAGGTGAGGAGATAGTGTTGCCGTTAAATACGGTTAAGTTGTAATTTCAAGGTGGCAGTTTGCTTGTACCTGTAGGTGTACGTGCTCACGGTGCTACTGTTGGTCTTTCATAACATAAAGGGAGACAAGTGAGTTGGATGTTTATGCAAGTGCACAGTAACCTGTTCCACCACATCCCAAAGATGCTCTACTGAACTGAAATCCCGTAGCTGTGAATGCCATTTTAGTACAGTGAACTCATTAAACTCGTCATATTAAAGAAACCAGTTTGAGATGATCTGAGCTTTGTGTTGTGGCGTTTTGTCCTGCTGGAAGCAGGTATCAGAAGACGGGTACACTTTGATCAGAAAGGGAAGAAACAATACTCAGGTTGGCTGTGGCATTTAAATGATGCTCGGTTGGGACTAAGGGGGCACTAAGTGTGCCAATAAAATATCCTCACCCTGTTACACCACCACCAGTAGCCTTAGCCCTCGACACGAAGCATGGTGGATCCATTTTTCCATGCTGTGTATGCCAAACTCTGACCCTACCATCTGAATGTTACAGTAGAAATCAAACTCATCAAATCAGGTGACATTTTTCCAATCTTCAAATGTCCAATTTTGGTGATCATGTCTAAGCTGCAGCCTTTGCTGACTGAGTAACATCCACTGTGGTCTTCTGCTGTTGGAACCCACCTTCTTTAAGGTTTGGCTTCTTGTGCATTCAGAGATGCTTTACTGCATATCATAGTTGTAAAGAGTGGTTACAGTTGCTTTTCTATCATTTATCCTAGCACATCAGTAGTTTCTGATAGACTCAACAAACCAGCCTGTGTGATAACATCATCAATGCCACATTGAAATATGCTAGAGTTTGCTTCTCCCCCATTTTCCATGATAAAGGATTCACAATAAATACATTATTCATTAGTGATAAAAGAACTGGTTGAACAGTATTTGGTTATAACAGTATTTTTTTAATCATTTGTAATTGTTAAAACTCATCTGAGCTGTGGGGAAACAGTCAAGGAGAACAGTAGACTAATAGGACACATTGGCTACATAAGCTAACGTTAAAAACAAATCTAATATGACAGAATTCCTGGAAGGGATCGCAATTTTTATAGGACTGCCAAATTCTGTGGAAGTTCATCCAGTGCATCCTGAAATAGTTCACTTTATAAGCTGTTACACCGACACAAAGCATGCACTTGACTCATAAGCAAAAATGACACAAAAAGGCTTTTTAGTCACCATATTTTTGTAGTTATTTGTTGAGATGAAAATGAAAAATGTCACTGCTAACTGGCATAGGGAGAGCGAACCATCTCTACTCCATCTTAGGTGGCCAAGTGAGTGTCTAAGGTCTTGTTTGGTAGGTGGAAAACTGTAGTGTAGTTCAAAAGGAGCAAACATAACAGAGCCAGACTCTCCAGTTGGATGCCATCAAAACCAAGCTATGGTGGTAGAACGTGCTAAGTGCAAGGATTCCCACTTCAAAGTAGAGAGCAAGGAAGAACCCGGGCTCCGGCACAATGTGGCGTCTGTTTGAAACTTAGCGGACCATCTTAAGACACAACGCAGACTGGGGCCCTTGGGCCTGCTGGACTGAGGGAAACTGGCATTGGCTGGGTTGGATAACTAAGACACTCTGATCGGTGCCCAAAAAGCTGGATTTGAAAAGGCCAAAGGGAAACAAAGCTAGACTTGAGATTAAGCAGGGATGACACATGTAAGCGCACAAAAAATAAAGAAGCATACACACCAAAGCTTCTGAAGTAGAGGAGGGGATATATGTTGAATGTGCATCCAAACACAGCTTGTGTTTTTCCTGCAGCCACATCCTCGGCCCACATGAGAAGCAACAGCATTAATTTTAATAACTGTTCCCATTTTCTTTCTTGCCAGCAGCTATTACCATAATTCATGCTCTGCTTCGTACCTGGAGAGCAGAGCTGCTGTTAATCGCCCCGGACATCGAGAAACTACACAAACAGAGAGCAGGAAAATCAAGGTAGGGTGGTTTTAATATGTTTTGCAGTATATAATTAAAACAATGCAACAATGTTTAGCTACACTGTTGAAGCTCCTGCAGTCATGTTTGGTAGTTTTAATAGAAAATTTGACTTACTTACAAAAGTCCCTATTCTGCAGAAAAACAAACATTAAAAATCAAGGAACAACCAACATTGAAACTGTAATTAGGTTCAGTAGTCAAATAAATGCTCATTTTAAACAAAAGGATTGAGTCCTTTTCAAACACGCACAGTCGGGGATTAATCCAAGATGATTAATTGAAGACATATGACAAAAAGTTGACATTATTCTTCTCCGGTGCTTGCTTTGTTGTGGGATTATGATTAATGATATGTCTTTTCTGAAGGCATTTGAGAAGTTTACTAGGAAAAGCACTCAACACTCAACAACATCCGATCTCTTTTGTCAAGGATTATAAGCTCAAAGGACTGGGAACCAAGTGGTTTAAACATCAACAATGGATTGAGTCTTAAGATTATTGGTCTTTCAAAATGAAAAGTAACCCGAGTTAATAATAAATGTGATTTCTGACCTATATAATACAGTAGTGGAAGTATCAGAAACTAAAAGTAAAGGAAAAGAAAAGAAAATCCTCCACCACTTGTTGCAAACATGTGCTTACTATCTGATATACTAAAATACAGGATGTTATAAATTGCTTATTTATTGTGCAAACAATGTGAGTTTGAATATGGAAAACAGTTTGCGCAAAAATAAGCAGGGCGTTGGAACATTTCTTCATCTTGGCAGCTTCTCCTTTGACCCCAGGCCTAGATCCGTTGTGCTTGAATGTTGCCTGGTTATGAAAGCACTTTTCACCCGTGCTTACACTGACACAGTACATTGCTTAAATCGGATTGCCTGCGAGTTTGCAAGAAGGCTTTGTAGCCGCGAGGTTGTTTATGTTGTTTGTGTCCCTCCTACCACCTCTGAATCAGAGTTTCACATACTGTAATAATTCAATAATAGCTCACTCAAGTGTTTGGTAATAACACCTTATCTTCAGTGGTTAACTCTGCCTTTTTAACTACATTTCAGCTCCTCCACACTTTCATTTCAAACTATTACCCCTCATATAAATACATGTAAAGCAGCGTGGGAAAGCACTGTTCCATCTCGTTATGCAAAGCCTCGTAGCAGATAAGCTGTGACCGTTAACAAAACGGCAGGTTTCTAGAGCGCTACAGATGGAAGTTCAAACCGTCAACATCAAGTATGCACAAACCTCTGTTGTGGTTTTACACAGGAGCTTTGCCAAGTACTAACTGGCAGGCTCAGAGACAAGCTGATTATCCTGACAATCCAAAATACAGATAGGTTTTATTCAGGATGTGTCATCACACAGCTCTGGGACACAGATCTCAAAGTGTCTCATTGCACATGCCTTAAGATGGGATATAAATAGTGAGTGCATCTGTTTTAAAAGGGACCTCAGAGAGCACAGCACACCTGGGAAGGAGGAAAGGTTGCTTTCCTCCTTCCCAGGATAAACCAGAACATCTCCACTGTGATTAAAGCTACACTGGAGCACTTTTTAGACCAAACTATAAGTACATTTTTTCTGTTCATTACAAAGCTCTGCAAAAGAACTGTATATCACTATTGTTTCATCATTCTGTTCAAGATGAAAACATTCAAGACATATGTCAATCTTCCCAGGAATGGACATCCAGGCTAATTCACCACAAGGTAAGATGATGCAAAAATAAATAAATAAATAACAACCCAAGAGCTACATATCAGAATCTACAGGCTTTAGACAGCGTGTTAAATGCTGAAATTCATGACAATACAACTGGAAAAACACTGAAAAAGTATTACTTGTTTGGAAGGTTTGTTAGGAGAAAGCATCATCGCTCTAAAAGAATACGATAGCACAGTTTAGGTTTGCAAAATTGCATCTGAACAAACCACAGGACTTCTGGAACAATGTCCATTTGATAGATGAGACCAAAGTGGAGATGTCATAATGCATAGCACCACAAACACCCGATACCATGTGTCAAGCACAATGGTGATCGGGTAATTATTTGGGCATGTTTTGCAGGCAGGACCTGGGCATCTTGCACTGTATGAGTCAAACATGAAGTCCTCTGTATACCAAAGTATTCTAAGGTCATGTGAGGCCATCTGTCTGACAGCTAAAGTCTGGCAAAAATTGTGTCATGCCACAGGACAATGATCATAAGCACACCAGCAAAAAAACAAAAACCCAACAGAATGGTTGAAAAAGAAATGAATGATTGCGTTGCAATGAACTCGTCAAAAAAGTCTTTGCACCCCCCACCCCCCCGGCACAAACACATCCTCCAACCACACACACACATATCTTGTTTTCAAACTCCATTGCAGTGTATTTCACACCTCAAACCTTTTGTAAACAATTAAACAAATAAAAGTAAACTGCAATAAATTACAGGTAGCAATAAAATAAACTACAGTGGAACCCCGGGTTACGAGCAGTTTGGTATACGAGTAATTCGGTTTACGAGCCGCGATCTGAGCAAAATTTCTGCCCGTTTTACGAGCAGAGCTCCGATACGTCACCGCTAGTTTCCGCGTCGCCTTTCTTACCCGGAAACTTCTACCCAGAGCCGTTTCAAAGGCTTATCCCTTATGATGACACCTGCTTGGCTCATGTCCATACGTATGTACAGTTAAGAAAGTGCAATTTTAGATATTTTTTATGTGAAGGTGCCGAAAATGCAGCCAAAAAGGGAAAAACAGATGATTATCGTAAAATGTATCATAAGTTCCTATGTAATGTTAAGTGTACGTAGGCTAAGTTTAAAGTTTAGAAAATGTATTTTCTTTTACAATTCATGCAGTTAAGAAAGTGCTATTTTAGTTTTGTTTGAAGCTTAAGAAAGTTGTTTTAGTTTTATCGTACGTCTGCCGCCAAGGTAAGGTTATATTTGCTTAAGTTTGTTTATCTTTTATTTAACTATATTTACTAATACAGTATTTTGATGTCTGTTTCTTATTTAAAACATGTTTTTTTCCATTATTTATGATAGTTTGGGGACTTTTGGGGAGGACTGGAACGGATTAATCTAATTTTAAATGGGGAAAATTTGTTCGGGTTACGAGCAGATGGGGTTACGAGCTCGGTTCTGGAACAAATTAAACTCGTAACCCGGGGTTCCACTGTACTACCTCTTTTAAATAACAGAAAAATAAACCATCTTTATGGTGTAATTATTTTACGTATAGTTGTTTTTTTTTACTGTGTAAGAATATTCAACACTGCTATCATGATGTTTAAAAAAAAAAAAAAAAAAAAAAGAAAAAAAAAATTTTTTTAAAAAAAAAAAA
>VURO01048096.1:128911-142642 GCA_015108175.1 Pelvicachromis taeniatus
TTTTTTTTTTTTTTTTACTATGTAAGAATATTCAACACTGCTATCATGATGTTTAAAAAAAAAAAAAAAAAGCCCCTCTGTACAAAATGGGTTTAAAAACATAAACAGCTATGGGATACTGTTTTCCTGTGATTTGCACAAGGGGAACAAATTGTGGCAGGATCAACCTGACATTATTTGTATCCCACTGTAACTTTACTGTATAAAGAGCTAACATCTCCAAAGTTTCAGGGGTATTTGGTCATTATAAGAAGTGTTTGTTAACTAAAACTCAAGAATGTGGGATACTGTTTGTCCATGATTTGGACAGCTCAGTGCGTGCTCCCAATGCAGGAGAAACAAATTGTGTTGGGGATGCATACCTTGGCACCACCGTTGTGCAGGCGAAGACAAAGGCAAAATATGCTCCATCATATTTTCTTGTCTTTGGCTTGGAAGGAAGTTGGTTTGGAAGCATATTTAGCGATGCTTCACCTTCTCCTCTGCGTTTGTGTGGGAGCCCCGTGAAAAGCCTGTCCTGTCCATTATGCTAGCCGTGTCCAAGCACTCTTTTTTTTTTCATACTGCCCCCCCGCCGCAATGGCTCTGAACCCCCTGTAGGGGGCGCACCCCCACTTTGGGAATAGTGGTGGATTTTGTTAATTGATTTTCCGATTAAAATTGATTTGAGCTTGAATAAAGCGATATTGACTCATTAAAATCCTGAATCGACTTTTAAATATAAATGTTTTTTGCCAGAAACGCCAGAATCTCAGGTTACACTTCACAAAACGGCTGCTGTTTTTTTATTTATTTATTTATTTATTTTAAATGACTTCCGACAAGAAAGTCTAATTTCTGCTGTTCAATACTGAAGAAATTTAAACTTTTTAAAATTATGCAAAATTGCAAAACTCTTAGCTGTGTCTCTAATATAACATCTGTAATTTTGCTCTGCTTCACTTCAGCAGCATCAGGTAATGTGCATATGTTGATTCATGGTTTTCTTCTGTTTTTGTTCTACTGCAGAATATTTTTAAGGTTATCTGCTATAAAAAGCCAGGCCAGGAAAATCTCCTTCATGTTTTTCTGTGTTTTATCCTCAGTTACTTTGACACAAAGGTATCTGCTGTGATGCTTACACCTCTGATAAAGTCTCACAAGTGTCAGTTTTCTTTTTATAGATATAAAAATATGGATATGTACTGATAAATGATCAGAATTATAATATTTCTGACTGTCTGAGGCAACGTTTCCCTGACTGAATCCAATCAAATTGTGGATCGAATTGAATCTATTCTAGAAATCAGTGACGATAACCAGCCCTATTTGGGAACCATTGAACTAGTCAAAGTCCCAGTTGCTCTTGGTCACTGGTGTGCACTTGTATCCTTAATATGTGGACCAAAGCATTGAGGTTTCCATATTGCATTTGTAAGCTGCATATTTAATTATGGTAGCCCTCCAAATTCCAGCATTTAACCCAAGCCATCATGCCATGTGGATTGCATGGGCAAATCAAACATCCAAGTGAGCAGATTTATTTGGCCTCACTATTGCAGCGTGAAGACACAGGAGTACAGTAAGGTCAAGGAAAAGAAAAGTAAATGATGAACGTGCAGCTCTTCATCCTATGCTGGTCCAACCCTGACTGCAGGAGGGCCTGCCAAGCAGCCTACATGAGAGGAAAAAGTGACTAAAAAGGTCTGCGATTTCCAGCAGGATCTGAGCAAAAGACCTAAACTCTGTCCAAAGCTGTGAAGGCATGAATGTGCTTTAGCAAAAGCCTGACGCATTCGCTCATTCACACGTCAAACAAGTTTCCCTTCAATGGAGAGCTCTTTCTTCACTGGCTGTGATTCAGTGGAAATGCAAATGTTAAGTCCTTGCCTTGATTTGATGGAACGATTCGTTTTGTCAGTCTGCCTTCCCAACCAAACCTCAGCCTCCGACCCCACCCCCAACACCCTTAATGACGCTCACTAAATGAACCATAGCGCTGTCATTCAGCCCAGTGCTTTCCAATGCCAACCTGACATTCAGTTGCCATCAGTCCCTTCCTTACACATACACATAGTCAGTTTAGCAAATTCAGTATTGCAATAAAAAGTTAAACTTTAGACTGCCAGCTATGATTTCAGAAATGTGTTAAAAGACAGCAAGAAGGTTCTGAAAGCAAACTTGCATACATTTATAGTTACATTACTTTATCTGAAAACTGGTCCTAATATTGATCATTTCATTTACTGATATTAAACTACCTCATGGAAACTCAGCTTAGTACCTGTGTTCTCTTTGGGGAGGACTGAGGTACCTTTTTGCAAAAGCTCATTAGGAACGAGATCTTTTCCTCTTTCAGCTCCAAAACGATGCTTGCCCAGAATTGGTGAGTGTATTTTAAAAGCTTGTTTAGCTATAAACACTGTAAGAATTTGGCATGATACAAACAAACAAACAAAAAAAGCCACCAAGAAGAGTTTTCGCCAAATCTTCGAGGAGGGCCTCAGTGGAGGTTGAAGAATCTTTAAGCCCATTTTCACATTCATACAAACCAATAAATAGAACTAAGTCAGACTTCCTAATTTGCACACATAAAGACTACTAGCCTGCTTAAGCGTTCTGATTTCTCTCCGGCAATGTAGTTTCAGTGAGGTCAAGCTGTTGAGGATATTCTACATTAATACCTGGACTTTAACCCACTTCCTGTTAAGCAAACTCTAGACCTGAGACAGAGAACAATGAAGTCACACAAGAAAAGCCTGGTGAAACTTAAGCTTCACACAGTGCGGCATGCACACATGAGCAACACAACACACTCACAAGATAGGTCTTAATTTCCCGCCTTAGGCAGCACACTCACAGGTTCTGAATTACCTTATTTGGAGTGCGAGCGTGTGATTGGAGGAAGTGTGATGAAGCCACTTGCTGACAGTGCCAATTGAGGCAGGGCCACAGGAGCTTTGTGCCAATTAGTGCATTCGGGAGTGTAAAGAAGACAAACCCTCTTACAGGTAGGTAGGCATGGCTCTACTGAAGAGCCCCAGGGCCAATTGGGACTCGAGGCCAATTGATTTGAAGAGGCATGTTAATGACCCATATTCTCAGTAGCTGGTGCAAGGTGTGGTAGCAAGGAGGGAGGAGATGGAATTTTTTTTTCTCTACTTCTCTTCTACAAACACAAATCTGTCAGCGCACCATCATGTAACTAAACAAACTCCAGTTTTATTATGCTTACGTAAAATGCTGAAGTCAGAGCCTGTCATAAATAAATTACAGGTTAAAAACAAAGATGAGTGAAACCTTCATATTTGATGGGCAGCTTAACTGCTATAAAATCCTACGAGTGTGCATCATGAAAAGTTACATTTTAAACCCATCTTTGTCCCGTTGCTTGGAAAGCACAGCCATAAAAACTGCCTACTTGACAACCTAACCTTTCAGCAGATGACTCAGGATCAACCTGTGTCCTCAAGCTGCCTGTCCTGGCTCGTCTGTCTTTGTTGGTGAAAAAGAGCCATCGTGTGGTTGAAGAAGTGAGCTGCAGCTTGCTGTGAACAAAGGAAAAGTACCTGCTATAATACAAACACCTATAGGCCAAGGGTTTACACTTTAAAAAGGCAACAGTGAAGATTTTTGGCAGTAATTCTGAGGATTGCTTGCATAATTAATCATGATCCTGATAACCATGATAGAGGCATGAGCTCAGAAACATGGAGTGTATAATATAGGTCACTGCAATTTACACTCTAAAAATGGGCTAAAAATACAGTATCAGTATTGATGGTGTTAATATTAAAAACAATAATGCTATATGACAATAATGTTCACAAAAGGTTCTGTGTGATGTGGATCACTGCTGTGATTTAGATGGAAATATGTCAACTAGTAGGTGCAGTGATTCATTAAAAGCTGTGCAAACATAAATGTATATAAAGTATATAAGGTAAAATCAAAAAAGTTAGCAGATTTCTAATCAGCTTGAAAGTAAGTATTTGGTATCATTGTGACCATTATTCTTCCACACAGTCTGAACTCTCTTAGGAATTGTAATTTCTTTTAGTAGTGTTCAGGAATAGTTCTCCAAACGTCTTGTAGGACAATCAAAGTTATCATTTTTCTAGATTCAACTAGAGAAATGTGAACAAATTATATGTTTTTGCAACAGGCTGCTAGTGCTAGTACTAGTTGGTTGCTATGTTCTTACGTGTAGACGTGACACTGGTTTATGGTGCTGTTTTTATGCTTAAATGAGTCATAGGTCAGTGTTAAGTGGCTTAACAAACAAAAGACATTCCTCTGAAAATGGTCAGGTACAACAACTGGACTAAAAATGAGTGAAAAATAAGCCATAATAAGAAAAACTTCAAAAAAAACATTTGAAAGCCTAAGTTGTACCTGTTTCTTTATTGCCAATTTGCACATAGTGTTTGGACATGTTAGCATGCTAAAGTTAGCATTGGCTTGTTAGCATCTGCTAACAATGAAAGCGTTCCTTTGCTATGTCTCTCTACAGCAGGTATAGTTACAGATAATACAATATTTTAAACAAAACCGAGAAGTTTGATGTTTGAGAAATGTAGAAATAGTGTACTGGTACAGATTTTTAAGAGTAAGATGATGTGCAGAGCTGTAATAACTACAAAGGGATAAGTTTATGATACCATGAAGCTACGGGAAAAAGTTGTTGATGCTGAGGGTGTCGATGGAGAAGTATAGAGGTCAGAATAAATTGCACTGAATGATTGTCTTAAAAACATAAAGACCTTAAAGGCCTAATTTTGTGCTCTAAATTCAGATAAAACTGAGGTTATTGTACTCGGCCCTGAAAATCTTAGAAATATGGTATCTAACCAGATTCTTACTCTGGAGGGCATTACCTTGGCCTCCAGTAACACTTTGAGGAACCTTGGAGTAATTTCTGACCAGGATATGTCCTTCAATGCACATATTAAACAAATATGTAGGACTGCTTTCTTGCATTTGCACAATATCTCTAAAATTGGAAATATCCTGTCTCAGAGTGACGCTGAAAAGTTAGTTCATGCATTTATTACTTCTAGGCTGGACTACTGTAATTCATTATTATCAGGATGTCCTAAAAACTCCATGAAAAGACTTCAGTTAATCCAAAATGCTGCAGCAAGAGTTCTGACAGGGACTAGAAAGAAAGAGCATATTTTTCCAATATTGGCTTCCCTTCATTGGCTCCCTGTTAAATCCAGCATTGAATTCAAAATCCTGCTCCTCACATACAAGGTCTTAAATAATCAGGCCCCATCTTATCTTAATGACCTTATACTCCCATATCACCCCATTAGAGCACTTTGCTCTCGCACTGCAGACTTACTTGTTGTTCCTAGAGTATTTAAAAGTAGAATGGGAGGCAGAGCCTTCAATTTTCAGGCCCCTCTTCTATGGAACCAGCTTCCAGTTTGGATTCGGGAGACAGACACTATCTCTACTTTTAAGATTAGGCTTGAAACTTTCTTTTTTACTAAAGCATATAGTTAGGGCTGGATCAGGTGACCCTCAATCCTTCTTTAGTGATGCTGGAATGTAGGGGCTGGGGGATTCCATGATGCATTCTCATTCATTATGTGTTAATAGACCTCTTTGCATTGAATGATACTTGTTATTAATCTCTGGCTCTCTTCCACAGCATGTTGTTTGTCCTAACTCCATTCTCTCACCCCAGCTGGTCGCGGCAGATGGCCGCACTCCCTGAGCCTGGTTCTGCTGGAGGTTTCTTCCTGTTAAAAGGGAGTTTTTCCTTCCCACTGTCGCCAAAGTGCTTGCTCATAGGGGGTCATATTATTGTTGGGTATTCTCTGTATGTATTATTGTAGGATAGGGTAGGGTATTGTAGGGTCTACCTTAAAATATAAAGCGCCTTGAGGCGACTGTTGGTGTGATTTGGCGGCATATAAATAAAATTGAATTGAACTGAATTGTCTTTGTGAATCTAGAGAAAGAATGTGATTGTGTCTGCTACAGTCTCAGATGTGACCCTGTGAAAGTCTTCCTGAAGGAAAGTACTAGAACATGGGGTGACCTTGAAGTTCTCACTCAGAGCACCAGTTATTCAATCACAGGGAAAGTTGCTCATCCCTTGAGGATATGAGCATTTTTGTAAAGCACGTTTGATGGCCTGCTCTGTGATTTTGCATAAGCAGCAATTAGCTCGATGTTAAGAATTCAAAGTTTCAAACAAAGACTTAAACCTGCTTAATCTCAGACTGCAGATGTTTTCCAACACTGAGGGGTTTAATGTGTGAGCTGTTCCCATAAAAAAACTTTTATATAAGTTTGTTTAAAGTTCAAACAGTATGGATTTAAAACAACTGATTTAATTGTCCTACTTAAAGATTTAGTTGTGTTACTTTCAAGAGTATCTATGACCTGATCCAGAGGGAAATCTCTATTATGAGCTACTGTACAGATATTCGTTGTACCCAGAGGATGAATGAAATGTGAGTAAATGTATAGATTTTGTTAACAGAGATCATTTTTTAAAAAAAGGTTCCATACAAAACAAATATCATGATCCAATAAATATATTTAATCCCAGCAACTGATAAATCATACATGAACAAAAAACAAAATGAGTGATATACAGTACAGTGATTTCACTAAAAACCTGTACATTTTTTTTCTTCTTTTAAGCAACTGTTACAGTGCATGGGGGGGCTAATAATCAGCAGGTTAAAATCTGAGTTTGACAAGATAATTTTTGCACATGCACACTGGAGGTAAAAATACCAGAGTATCAACTTTAAATCACATTTCATGCACACACAGAGACGGTGTCTCTGTAAACACCCGATGCACAACTCAGCACGCCTTCATTCACATATTGCAGAGAATACACTTGCATGTTCTTGTAATTTCTTCCATTAAAGCAGTAGTACTAATTAGCTGCATACCATATTGTAGTTCATTGGATTTTAAAGAGAAGTTAAACATAGCTGGGGCAAAGATTATATTGCTTTTAAGCCTGTTGAGTCACATATGAGATAAACATGTTAAAGTCAGATAAAAATGCCATGGGGTTAAAACCACAACATGTTTTGTTTTTAATTTTCACGAGTTTTTGTCTACAGCTGTTTATATTTTCCATTGTGGCATAATAAAAGTTGTTTTCAGCGTATCCACTGGGTGGCAGCACTTCATCCCAGCTTGGAGAGACAGCGAAGGGAAGCCACTGCATTTCAGTGTCGCCACACGGATGAAGGTCACCGTTTTACAGAGTCCATCAGTTTCTAATAACTGCTCAAGTCTAAGTTGATCAAGCACAGTGTTTTTCCAGTAGACCATGTACTTTTCAGTAATCATATTCCCATCATTTCACGTGTGCTATCTGTCCTCCAGTACCTTGAAATCAAAGTAAAGTGTCTTACCTCTTTTACATCTAACCAGTTAGCACCACATAGAAAGAATGCCATCATTTCCTGCATATGGAGGCAAGCGTATGCACTTCTCGTTCCTTCTACCTCTAGAACTACCATTATTCTGTGTGGGTTACTTGCTTTTAAGACATGACAGTTAAAAAGTGTCTGAGTTTTGAGCATTTTAAACTAGTTTTATCCTATCATACCGCTGATCCACTCTGTCTCACGTGGAAACATCCACCTTAATAACAAAGAGCTCAAATTACACATCATGAATTTATAAAAGACATGAGCAACTAATTCCATTTTGGCTGAAATGTGAGTGTTTCTTCAGTAAATTATTAACAAATTCTGCTGTGCACTTCCTCTCCTTCACTTAAGTCTGCAACAATAAAAAAATGGGGACAGAAATAGAAACCTAAAGACCAACAATTTGATGACTCTGTGTAAATATGTGGACAAAACGAATGTCAAGTTTTATTGGGGAAATCAATACTTCACCTTCGGTGTCCATCCGCGAGATTCTACGTTCACAGACTTCACTTGTTCAGCAAACATATCCTATGTGTGCACTGTAACCGGACAGGAAGGGGTATTGTGTTCCAGTGAATGACAATGAATACATGAGGCATGTGTGGCCTCGACAACATTAAAGCCAACAAAATGCAGCGAGTCGTGTGCACGTTTTTGAAAAGCTGCAAAAAAAAAGCACATTACCGAGAAGCTTTGTGTTTTATGCTGATGGTCATGACTCGTATCCATGACAGCAGAAAGGTGTCCCTGCATTTATTTAGTGCCATCATATAAGCTTACACACACACACACACACCCACAGTCACACACAGTGACGGAGAAGCTGCCATGCAAGGCTATGACCTGCTCAACGGGAGCAGTTTGGGTATCAACGTCTCACTCAAGGACACTTCATCATGCAGTCAGGAGACAACAGGCAATCAACCCTGATAGCTGGTGGACCAGCTCCACCTTCTGAGCTACTGTCATTAACACACAAGCAGCAGACTGATTGTGGAGACACACAGTATGGCTGCTGAATGAGCTCTGTAAAAAAAAAAAAGTCACATTATATTGGAAGACAATTTTTTCATGCATTGTTTTTGTTTTTTCAGGCATTGTGGGTATTCTCTAACTGCAGAGAAACATTCCTCATGACATAAGCTGACAGATGGCGCATTGCTTCCTGGGTGAACGGTATACTCTCATAGGTGTCGAATACAAGCATTTTATTTTGAAAGTTCGGTCACTGCTAACCGGCTCAACTCAGGCAAGCACTAGATTGTGTATAGATACCAGCAGGCTGTGTCGAGGTCCTCACACACAGGAGCTCCTTACTTTTAGCCGTGAATGACCTTTCAAAATAAAACGCTGGTATACAGCACCTTTAAGGGTCCCTTTGTAGCTACATTGCTACAGTTCTTTGAATAATACTAAAGGACAATATGTACATTTTTAAAAAGGACATTTCACAACCAAGCTACTTTTTACTATGATTTCTAGACAGCAAGCATTCTGCTTTAATATAGACTGATGTGCCCCTGAAAAAACATTAATAATGTATTTGTTCTTGAATTAACTCCTTCAAAGGACAATCATACATATTCTTTGCAACGGTAGTTCTTTTACCCAAAGTCTGTGGGACAGGAGAGAGGCGATGATTCAAAGCCCTGATCTCCTTAAGGTCAAGCCCACATGGAAATGGGTGGTGCGTTATGAAATGCAGCAAACACAGCAGCATGGAGTTAACTTTACCCCTGTGTTAACAGTGTGTGATTTGGGCATTTAAAGCCCCAGTTAGGCATTTGTTATCTGGCTGTTGTGATACTCTTTACATCTCTGCATACCAGCCCAGTCTGCACAGCTGTCTGTCTTCACCTCACACAGCTGAGGGGTAGGAGTGCTTATGAAAAGGAAGGTTGGATTGAGTTGGTTTGAATTGTCCTTCTATCGATTCCTTGATTCATTCTGCTTTAAGGTAGCCATTAGAATTATTTCCCATCCCTCTGCTCCTCTCTCTCCTTCTCCCATCCCCTACAGTTCCTCCATTACCTCGGCCACCCCCAGCATTTGATTGATGGTTTGACCAACCATCCTCAGGCCCTTCGTGGAAGCGCAGCCTCAGCGTTTTGCGGATGACGAGGCGCTCCACAATGAAGGATGCGCAGAACCAGGGCACTGCGTACTCAGCCGTTATCAGTCCCATAAAGTTGTAGCGGAACTCAGAGTAGTCCCAAGGGCAGGCGTTGAATTGGCGCAGCAGCAGCCCCGTACCAAACTCCCACAGGTAGGTCCATAAAGTGTAGATGATGCAGCGCAGCAGTACAGGGCAGCGACTGCGCAGCTTTAGGTACATCTGCTCCACAATGAGGATGCAGGTGCCATAGATGAAGAGCGCCCATACACTGGTCACGCCGGGGAACTTCCAGTTGCAGTTGACCACAAACTCCCAGGCTGCAGTAAACATCACCTCACAGAAGTAACCATGGATGGCATACAGGTACCAGCGTGACAGCGCTGTTAGAGGAACGGGAGCCTCTGGGGTTTCTGACGTCACCATCCTTCCTGCTCACGCCTTCACACAGACTTTACTGTAGCAAAAAGATGGAGATCTGAAGGAAAAGGAGAGAAAGAAAGATGCAGTACGATGACAAGCAGGCAACGAGACGCTGTTTTTGTCACCATTGTTTTTGTCACCATTGTTTTTGTCACCATTGTTTTTGTCAGAACACATATTAATTCTAACAATTTTAAAGTTGTAATCGTTATGAGATTGTATTTATTGTTGGCTTTTTTCAACTATAGTTATTCAATGTATTAAAAACAATTTCTACTTTGCATTGTTAGTATCTCTTTCTATCCTATCAGAGCTGTACTGACTTTTTGATAATGCAAACATCAAGGTTTTCAGCTGTAAAACATAGGGTGCCTTTCACTGTAAAAAACCCAAAGACACAGTATTTTTGTCATAGTTTGTCATTATTTTAATAGAATAGAATTTAATAACTAATCCATGAAAATTCAGGTATCAGGCAGCACACCGTCATGTCCCCAAACAGTTAAAGCTGTGTTACAGTGCCACTGTGAGCAACATAGTAAATTCAGGAATCACATTAAGCATACAATTATACCAAACAAAGGTTCTTCATTTATTTGCATGGCAAACAAAAAAACAAAAACACAGATAAAAACCCCACCAAACATCAAAAATGCTTTTATCCCCCTGTGCACTTTTTTTTTGTGAAACCCCAACCCTGGGTGTGTTGTAAACTATTCACACATGTGTCTCCTGTACTGTTTGACTTTCTACATTCACACCTACTTTTCCTTGCAACTGGACAGCAGTGTGGAGGTAAGACAGCAGGAATTATATTGTTTTTTAGTTTCCTTTTCATTTGTTCATGAACTTGTCAGCACTCATTATGAGTACGACCCCCAAAGAAACTCTATCAATATCTTGGTGGAGAATCTGAAAACAAAATACAACAACAAACATACATCACTATTCCTGATTTGAAATAATAGAGCACCGACCTCCATCTGAAGTAGTGATGACACAAGTGTAAGCTGCCTGGGGCCTACAGCTACAGTATTTGCTGTTATCTTCATTAACAACAGTTTGCCAGGACTGATATCTTGAGGATTACAACTTTAATTGCAAATGGTGCCAAGCCATAGTTCAATTAAGGACAAGGTGATGAAATACTGTACTGACATCAGGAAGATTAAATTAGAGACTAGAGGGCTGCTGAGCACTTAAACTCTATGCCCTTCCCTCAGCTGATGCTATTTACTGAGAGACTGCGGGTGTTTCTTATGTAAGTTATAGCTTCATCATCTGACTACTTACATCATGTGCTCTTTTTCTAAATCCTGCAGCTTGACACACACAGGCTTTGGTATCAGGTATCAGAAGGCCCACGCAGGGCTAGATCCTTCCTCTATTTAAACATTGCATGTCCAATAAAAAAAAAAACATAAAAGGAAAACAGCTACATACTGGCAGGTTCAAGGACTACATAGTTTATAAGACCACTGTGTGTATATATCATCTGCTATACAATGCCTCCAGAGGAAACTGTGTCATAGTGGCAGTTATTATACAATGGCTTATAACCGCTCTGTTAGATACAAGCTCTGAGAGAGGTTAGGAGTACAAAAGCTGGTTTTGAAGAACAAAAGCTGATTTTTTGGGGGGGGGCTATTTATTCTTTCAAAGGTTTGCTGGGGCCCAGAGTGAGTCCCTGGGGATTAGCACATTTCTCCCAAACAGGAAACAAGGGTTTGATGTGAGGAACTGGGCCACAGCGATGGACCAACTGACCTCCCTAAACCCTTTATACCATCTTTTCAGTGGCTCCCTGGGAAATACGCTCCTTCTCATCCCATCCAACATGACTGGGTCAGCCAGTAGTTGTCAAATATTGTGAGCATAAGCTTTAGCCTTTTGGGAGAACTGGTTCCCGTTAAAGGGTTTACTGCATCAGAATAGTTCCTTGTGACCTTTATGAAAATAATCAAGCAAATTTTTCTTTAGCACCTAAAAGATAAGGAAACTAATGAAATCTTAGCACTTATCCTTTAAGTGGAAAAACACTGAAAATTCAACACATTCTCACATTCAGGGTTCTGAAATGACGCTGAAATAGCGAGCATATACTGAGTGATGTTAAACCGTATCTATGTTGCACTGCATTCACAGACTGTGTGTGTGCAGGATTGGAGATGACCGCTTGGTCTGAAAAAAAAAAACAAACAAAAAGAAAACAACCATTGCGCAAGTGCACAAACTTGCATTATTTTTAATAACCAGCAGGGGGCAATACCTCCAGCTGCATGAAGATGAAGCCTATGATAATAGGCTCCCTAATGCTATATTGACTTACTTTCTCAGTAGAGCAGACAGGGGTAAGTTGAGAGGAAGATGAGCATGCCTGCAATCTAGTCCATGGCACCACCTATACCTGACCCTTGACCCAGTTTACTTTCTATGTAATTTACAACTTTCTCTTCTGCAAAATTTAAATGCAAAAGTCATCCTTCAGGAGTAGATTTCCAAAAAACATTTAAATACCTGTATACCTATTGTGATTAAATAATGCATTTTATTCATAGTATCACATGAACCTTTATCCAAAGAGGATTTAAAACCAATTCTACATGAGATGATCAAAATCACAAAAGGAATGTATACTGTACATATATCCCACTGTGGCCACAGCGCATGTACATAGGGGGTCATATGATTGCAGAGGTTATCTCTGTATTATTGTAGGGTCTTTGACTTACAACGTAAGAAGAAGAAGAAGAATTCAACTTTACTGTCATTGCACATTGTCACAGTACAAGTCAACAAAATTTTCTGCATTTAACCCATTCACACGTCTTGTTAACGCATCTTGTTGTGATTTGGTGCTATATAAATAAAATGGAATTAAATTGAAATGAATTATTCTACTGTGAACTATGAGGGAACAGTCACTAAAGATGCTGTTATTAAGAAACCTTGACTTTCTGCTGTGAATACATTAGAACTTATAAAAACATATGATTTAGCACTCATCTTTACCATTGGTGAATGTTTTTTTTATTGATCTTTATTGATTAAGATCTGTGACCACTGCTGATACCTTTAAAAAGAAGCTTGAGACCCACCAAGTGCAGGCTTGCTTTTATTTAGTTTGATCTATTTATGCCAAATATACCAGACATTGGGAACCTGGTTGCTAATGTTTATTGATGATTGATGATGATTGCTAGTAGCAGGATGAATTCTGTATGCACAGGGATATACCCTCTGCTCAGATTTAGCCAAGTGCTGCAAAACCGATCAGACTGTGCTTCACTGGACAAATAGATAATGACTCAAAGCAAAGCGCAAAAAGCAACATAAGTTTGCAACTTGTCCATGGGCTCTGGGCTTCAGGCAGGCATTGGCTGTGAAAGATTTCCATCCAAATATAATCACTGAGCCTCTGAATTTAAAGTTAAAGATGGATGTAAATCTTTATACTTTTGTTAAAGCTCTTGAATAAAAGCTGAAATCCTATTTTTATAGAATGTTTGTAGAGGCAAAATTTTAAAAATAAAGTCACTGTAATAAGACCACATCCTCAGTTTTTCAGTTGATCCCCCTCCCACTTATGGTAGGGGGAAAAAACAACAAGACTGTGGTGATGGTCAAAATGTTGAACTGAAAATGGCTTCAAAAGAGGAGTTCACAAACTAATAAGCTTCCTATTCTCACTCGAGTATCACATGTCTTAATTCTATTCCCACACTTTCTTCTTTCACTTCACTTCCCCCTTCTCTATTTTTTTTTTTTTTTTTTTTTTTTTTCCTCCCCCCATTT
>VURO01048096.1:142662-157239 GCA_015108175.1 Pelvicachromis taeniatus
TTTTGCTTCACTGACAGCAGTCTCATGCCCACTAAGCCGCTAATGACGAAAAATATGCGAGGCGACATTTAGCCGTCTAACCCTGGACTTTGTGCCAAAGGCCCTATAGATATAAGAAAAGGCTTAAAATGATTAGTAGAGTAGTGCAGCAAACATGACTTGCTGGATATCACTTCATTTTGAATGTTCTTAGCTTTATATAAAAAGAAATCATTTTCACTGAAAGTAGTGAAAATATGCGCGTGGTTTCTTTCTCTTCAGTAGACTCCTCTGCTATTGTAAAGGGTTTTTGGTTCTACTAAAGGTTCAACATACATAATCATGTATTTCATGTCTTCAGTGTCTCTTGGAAATATACAGACCTCAATATTATCAGATTCGCTGAAACGTTCAGTGGCCCAGCCTGTTCTTTACACTGCATTTTAAAGTGTTAACACTAGGATAAGATTACAATGGAAATCTCTCTGACTGCTTACTGTGCAACGTGTACTTGCTTATGCAGTTTCGTATTAATGCAATCTCTTTTCTTAGTTTCACCACCACTTGTGCCATATTGTGATGAACATGGGGAACTTGAAGCAAAATGGTAACATCCTCTTTGTTATGAGTTTAAAGTCATCCACCTTCACTACCTCTGCTCCATGTAGACTCAATGTTACGCCTGCCTACCACTCATTCACACACAGCTTCTACTGAGCTTCATTTCTCATACTTGCAAATCTGCTACTCCTGACTTCCCCATGCAGTACCACAGTTCCTCTCTCGTCACCCTATCTTATGCATTCTCTAGGAAGCATATGATGGCGCCCTCACACCAGTGTGTCATTTGGCACTCTATGAAAAGAAAAATAAGACAAAGAATACCCAGGACTTTTGAGTAGCTATAATGAAATATCAGACAAGAATGAGACAACAGTCCCTCCCAGAAGTCCAACAACTGGTCTCCTCAGTTCCCAGATGTTTATGTTAAAAGAAAACAGTAAATGAGATGTAAATATGGCCCAACTTTTGTGAGACATGTTGCCGTCATCAAATTCAAAATGAGCTAATTTTTTTTTTCTCAAAAGCTTTTCTGGAATTGAAAACATTAAACTGTGACATGAAAAAAAAAACGTAATTGGTAATTGGTTCTTTTATTACTTTATTAATTTGAGCTTTAAATGTTTACAACATGCCTCTTTGGTGTCTTGAATCTCTAACATCTCTGAATTACAATCGCAGCTGGGAGGTTGCTTTATTATACGTTGAATGTTAACACTGGACACCACAGACACTGCTACCTGACCTTTTTGCTCCGTTTTTGCTTTTTCAGGCAGACGGTGGAGGGGGCTGATGGGATGACACATACAAAGCTCCCTTGCTGGTTGGTGTGATTACATTGTCAGCATCTTAAAAGCTGACAGGACACCTCTGCTCCCAACTTTAGATGTGTGTGTGTGTAGGCAAGACCGACTTGTTGCCTCAGCATGACACAGCTCACACACTGGGTGCTATTTGATTCTGCTGCTGTTGCAGTTGTTGTAGGATATCGCCCACCAACCCGCAACCCCACCGGTTCTCTCATCGGGCCAAAGTATTGACCAGCAAGACTCTTTCCAGCTCCTGCTGCTGGGACCCGCATCGCCGTTGCACTCTATTGAGCCCCGCGACGGGACATCACAGTCTGATGGTGATCAGAATGGCAGATGTGATGGAGCTGCCCGCTTTGTAAACCTCAGTGTGACCGTGGGGAGACACAACACAGGCGGGGTGCTCTCTGAACTGAAAGAGGGGGAAGTGTAACCACGGATTAAGAGGACACAGAGGGTAAACACCAACTATGTGTGAGCTCTTACATGAAAAAAAGCTGAGGGTCTGGTTGAAAACAAGGGTGTCAAGTCTCTGAGATGCATCTCTTGACAGCAGTGAAAAAAGAAGAAGAAGAAGAAGAAGAACGGCACAAATAAAACACACCAAAGCAGAATTCAGCCAAGGTCAATTTAAAAAACACACACACACACACACACACACAGACCTTTACATTACTAACAGTACGCTGACAGCTGTGAACTCTGACACCATATCAGAAACCCACCACATTGCAGCACAGGATAATCCCTTCATGTACTATATATCTCCCTGTGGCACAAATCCCAGGCCTATGCAGACTTTTAGAAGGTCACTTTTTGAAGGCTGCAGTGGAGTGTATAGAAACCAGCAATATCCATTCCAACTAAGCGCCAGTCACCAAGGTGACCTAACCACTGCTTCATCTCCACTGATGGAAACAGCACTGCAGGCGACATGCCCTTGATGTAATCAACTTGAAAATACTAACGCTTTAAAGCAAATGTATTTATGTTTTGTGCCTTCTTCTGCTGATATACACAAGTCAGAATTGCAATGAGCACACATGATTAGCTACTGGTGCTAAAAATCCAAACAAGTTCCAACTTCATAAGTGAGATTTTTATAAATTACTTTTGTACCGAATGCTGCTACTTCTAAGACGTGAAATCTGTTGGGCTGCTGTCCCTTCCTTGGTCACCATTAGCTGATCCTGATCAATGCTGCTTTTTTAGAAGAATGATGAACAAGTGGCAAGAAGTGTGTGTTTAACAGGGTCTGACTAAAAAAATGATGACTAAGAGTTAGGGGTGCAGGAAGCAAATAAGAGTTGCAATACACCAAAATATGCTCAACAAGCCACATCTATATGGACTGATCTCTTTACAGCTGATCCCAGAGCCTGCACTTAAAAGGCATCAGTAAGACAGGAGAATGTGATAAACATTTAAATGTGAGGATGCACACTATCTGACAGTCTTGAAGGAATTTATCGTGTTGGGCAGTCACACAAAGATAGAAGTGTTTTTTCTGTAATGCAAAAAAAACCCCAAAACTGCAGTGTGAAAACTACAAATCCAGCCAGTTACTACTTTCTAACCTGATTTCCATGTCATTGCATTTTGTGTATGTATTTATTTCCACTGTGATCCACTTTTCTGCATTGTATTTCTGCGTATCATTGATGAAGGTAATGCATTTGCATGACATCCAAGAGTAATCGCCTCCATGCCCAGTTGTAGGTGTAACGTTACTGTAACCTCATTATATTCTTTGTCTTTTTGTATGTTTGTTTCTTTATGTAATCTGTTGTAATCACATTACAGCTACTAATCAGTTTTTACATGTGATGCATCATTTTTTCAGTTATCTGAACAGTGAGCTTTTTTTCCCCCTTTTCAAACTGTAGCTGAGCCATTCACAGCCTCTGAGTAGTGGAGACGTGAACATATGAACATTACTTTTATGAAGGTAAAGTGCTTCCCCCCCCCCCATTTTTGCCTGTCTCATAAAACTATTCAATGCTGTTAGCACAACACTAATGCTATTCAAGCATTTAGGACTATACTGGGGGACAAGCCTGTGATATATACGCGGGGGGGGGCTCAGTAGGTAGCGTGCTCGCCCCTTGATCAGAAGGTCGACGGTTCGAACCCACCCAACGTACCTGAAGTACCCTTGAGCACGGTACTGTCCCCCACATACTGCTTCCTGGGTGCCAGATTGGCGGCTGCCCACTGCTTCGCTTCACTGAGTGAATGGGTTAAATGCAGAGACTAATTTACTACGGGATCAATAAAGTATACATTATTATTTCTATAGCAATGCCATGCTTTTAGTTCCCTAGTGCCCACAACAGCAAGACAAGCCTGGGCGTGTCTGAGAGCGAGAGCGTCATGTCAGCTTCGAGTGATGATCTCCTACCTAAAAACTGGAGCTACTTCAACAACCGTTGCTGCTAAAGGTGGAAACCACAAACTTGTTTTACCGCTTGAAGCAAAAAAAAAAAAGTACAAACAGGCTGCAAAGAAGGAGATATTAACAGCTAGCAATGTGTGGTCCAAAAGTCAACAAATGACTCAACTGAGCATTGCTGGAGCACTTCATATGACAGGAAGAGCAAACAGTGGATGGAAATTACTGATGCAGTGACCGAGGGCTTTAAGAAGGTGGTTTAAAAGCTCGACTCAGGCTACACCATCCCAGGTAGAAAGGGTGTCTCGGTTTTATTATGTGACAGTATTGTCTGGACAAGTTGCAAGGTTAAGTTGCTTTAGTTGTTGTTAAACTAAAGTGTAAAGTGATTATCTTATAGTTACACTGACACTACCGAGGCTCCATTTGTGCTTGGATTTGGCTTGTGCTGTGACACTGCTATTGCATTATAATCCTGCTGCTTTCAATAGATTCACAGTTCAAATTAGAAAGTATGTCAATGACAGTGGTTACTGGAAAAGAAGGATGGAAACTGTCCATCAGTTACTTACACATAGAAATGCTGATGCCTTAAAGCTGCAAACATCAACAAAAGACTCTTTTTTTCTATTAATGTAGAAAAATAATCCTCAGAAATAATATTATTGCTTATTTTCTAGAAATATGACATAATTCTGAGGCTATTTTTGCCAACCATTATTAGGAGTATCATCAAACCCTGTTGTTCTTTATTCTTCGCTGACGTAAACCGTAAATATAAACAGACGACAGAAGATTATTATTCTAAAAATCGTTATGACACTGTCTCCATTTGATTTGTGCATGAGGCAGGAATTTTTCATTAGAATCTGTGATAGGGGACTGTTTGTATTTTGGTTTGAAAACTGTTGATCCTTTCTGCTATCATCAACACAACCGTGGTGCTTCAGTTAGAGGAGGTATACTGATGGATGTCACCTGTAAGCTAGTGCTATCTTTGGCAAAAAAAATGTAATTCCAGTCTCTGGATTTTACACTATCTATGATATATATTAAAAACAAATGAAAACATATGGGATTACAATACAATGATGCCAATGGTAAAGACGAAGACACACTTCTGCCTCCTTCCTCCACAGCATCCCCCTAATTCCAAAGATTCCCTGGAGGCACGTAAAGTATCCGAGCTGCTGATAGAGCGGGAGAGACGCCACGAGGGCCGAGACTAAAAGCCTGGACACAGCAGAGCCAACAAAGGCTCATATAACTTTATAGTAGGCATTCTTCCTATATCTGCAAGGTGAAAGCCTGAACAAAACAAACAAGAGTGGTGGGGGAGGAGTGCACTCAGTAAGCAGAGTGGTATGAGCGTTGAAGGGTTCGTTCTCATTTATTTGGTAGAAACAAATATACCTAATGACCTCTCAATGACCTGATGAGAACTGCGATGAAGATTTTATAACACAAATCAGGAATTACTCAGATGTGTTGACAGAAATCTTTTTTGGAAAAAGAAGAAAAGGTGTTTTGTTAAAAATATAAGGATGTTTGGTTGCTGCAGTGTTGACATGTCTCCAGGGTTGCCTCTTCAAGTTATAGTTACTGAAATTCATTAAGCTGACAGTTATATTCTCAGTTATATAAGCTTACAGTTATTCTGAATGGCCACGCATAAAACGGGAACACAGAGCGGAGCAGTCTCTCCTCCTAAAAGCACTCGCGGTGTTTCATTCAGTTGTACTCCTGAAAAGCGACAGAAATAGCTGAGGAGCGTCATGAATGAAACAGGAGAGCCTGACAGGAGGAGCGACTTCAACTGCTTTCTCACCTCATGAGGTGACGTGGGATTTCCAAAGCTATCTGACCATCAACAAGCAGTCCAGAGGAAGCATACTCTGTGCTGCTGGTAGGAATAACATTACGGAGAATGATTTCTAAAGATAAGTGTGTTCGGGTATCCTGGAGGATGGAAATGCACTGGGTTGTTTTCTGTACAGTTAAACTGCAGGTCCTTTTATGGTACTTCTTCTCTGCCAGTCTATATGTCAGTTTATCATCTCTTCTTATTACCTAATAAATATCTTAAGAATTACCCTTACATGCACAGACCTTCACAATCCCCAAAATACTCTCATATTGTTTTCACCCCCTTCCTCGACTCACACTCATTCCAGCTCTTGAGCTCTTTGCAATTTAATGAGAGGCCCTAAGACATTGGAGCTAAGCCCTCTATCCTGGGTAGCATAGGGGTCATGGACCGTAGATTAGAAATCTTGGAGCGGCTGTAAAGAAAGCAGGAGATTTACTGACATGGTCATCATGCTGCCGTGGAGAGTAATGTCTCTAATGGAGGGGTGCAGGCGCATGTTAATCTTCTATCAGACAGCTTCGTAATCAATCTTTGACAGCGCATAATTGAGATTGGTCTCGGTGCACAGGTTTTAGAAGGGAAGAGATCTTTGAAAAACAAAAGAAGCCGAGTGCGGGACTGTCACCTGATCAGAGTTTAATACTTTAGTTTTTTGTTTTTTTTAACCATAAACTCCTTAAATCAAGATCCATTCACGACAAACATGACCCTCTCCCAAAGGTGGTTCTTTTTAACTAACCGAAGACTGTTACGCAAGCCTAAAAATATAAACGTACACTTACCGGCCACGTCTTTAGATATACTTGTTCAACTGTTCGATGAGTGTTTCTGCTAAGACATTTACACGATAGGCTCAGGATTCACAAAAACAACATGAAAGCATGGATCGACCCTGCTTCGTAGATGACCAGTGGAAAAAATATAAAGTGAAACTAAGTTAAATGAACTTTACTGTGTGGTGAAAATAGACAACAACAACAAAAACTCTGATGCTGTTGCGCTGGTGTTGACTGAAATTCACTTTTTTATTGTCTTAAAAAATGTGGGGCTGTGAAGTTTCTTCACATGCCTTAAAAGGTCTGATAACTCAAGAGGTTAGCAATTCACATATATGTATGAAGACAGATAACAGGCCCATTTGTACAGCTACGTTAATTTAAACTGAATGCCCACACCGTAATAAATGCAGTTCTTTCAAGCATTTGAATTTCTATTACTGGGTCATTCAGTGAATCCTCACTGTGAAATCTAGTGAATGGCTTATAAATAGGTCCAAAATGTCAATAGAGTCAGTGTAAAAGGCTGAGGCGGGATATAGGCTACAGAGGCGGCAGCAGCAGCAGGGATTATCTCACCCCAAATGATAGTGAACTGCAGGCCTTACATGGAATAAATCAATGAGGGATTTTGAAAATCCAAACCCCCATATGGCACCATGTTTCTGCAAAAACACATCCTACAATGTGACCATGATGCAGAAGAGAAGTCATGACAGAAAAGAATCGCTTGTCTACTTGTAATTAGATGGCCAAAGTCATCTTAGTCTGTCCCTGGAAAACTACGGGCCACTGCGCAGGCCCGACTGCCGAGACTCCGCTGCACCATCACGCCTCCTTCCTACTGAGCAGTGCGGTATGGTTATCCTTGACAAATAATAATTAAAAAGACAAGGTTCAAAACAGAGAGAGTTTGAAAACACTTGCTTTCCTCTGACAAAGCATCCGCGTAATGAAAAAGACGCACTTATACCCGCAGGCTGCTTTTATAATGCGCTTAGATGTCTTTATTTTAACAGGTGCAACAGCCTGTATGTGCACAAAACATGTTAAGTAATGACCGGTTGGACCAGTTTTTAATACAGGGTGTCCAGCTGTTTTTCCTAACCACAGTGTACTAAATTTGCGGCACAGTTAGAAGAAACGCGGATGCACAACTATCAACTTGAAAGCAAACACTCATTAGGAACAAGCGGGTGAAATTCCCATGGTTGGATACATTACGAAAACCTGCAAAATAATAACTGGGGAGCCTCACGAATACTTGTTTTGATCATGGACGGCTATTCCTCCTAAATCCTAACATGTTGGCTACATGTCGCCGAGCTCCAGCAGACCGACGTGAATCATCGTCTGTGCATTTCGTTTACCTTTCGGCTGAGCTCTGCGGTGTCCCTCAGCACACAAGCCGGACGATCAAACGCATCTCCCCGGGGAGATTGTCCTGGTTGACTCGGTGTCAGCTTCCTGCCTCTCATCTGCTGTCCCCGGCTTCTCCTCCACGGTGTCTCTACTGTCCGATGAAAATTGACACATTTTACTTCACTGCAGCAGCAGCGGCACCAGCAGCACATGCTCAGACAGACTCACGCAGTTCTTGCATCTTTTGGTTAACCGTTTCTGCACCAGAGCTCAGCGTGTGCGAGGCTTCGGGTTGTTTATTACTGGGCTGGAAGTCAGGTGGAAGTCCTCTCATTCAGGTAGTGTAGTGTGAAGTCACAGCACGGAAGAAACCCATACACACACGCCCAGTTGGACAATGAATGGCCTACTTTAACAATTTAACTGAGTTAACCTCATGTAAGCAGCACATGTAAAGACTTTTATGAAGGAATAGTTGATTAAAATAGTTTTAAATGCAATTTTGTTTTTGATATCCACACCCTGGCAAATACTATACAAGTCAATCTTATATGCTTGTTCACCATTTTCAAATCCTACATCATAGCAGGTCTCACTATTGTCTTGTAAAAACCTTCCATTTCACTCTCGCTGCTATCTTTCTGTCACAAATTAGCCCTGACAGTAGTCTCCACCCTGTCTGCTCAGTCTTCTACACCTCTCTTCTGAATCATCCTGAATGACCCCGGGTATTTAAACTCATCTACCTTCACTGCCTCTGCTTGTTGCAGCTTTGCCGTTCTGCTCGTCTCCCTCTCATTCACACGCATATGTTCTGCCTTGCTTGTATTGACTTTTCCACTTCTCTCCAGAGCATACCTCCACCTCTCCAGGATTTCCTCCAGCTGCTTCCTACTCTCAATACAGATGACAATGTCATCTGCAAACACCATAGTCCACAGAGGGTCCTGCTTTTTGTCCACCCACTGGAACTCAAAGTAGATCGTTGATGTAACCCTCATCTTGAACCCATCTGTCACCCCAAACCACATACCTCACCACTGTCTTGCTGTCCTCATACATGTCCTGCACCACCCTCATATACTTCTTCTCTGTCACTCCTAACTTCCTCATGCAATATTACAGTTCCTGTCTTGGCCCCCTATCATATGCTTTATCTAGATCCACAAAATGCACTCTGATTCTGATATTTTCTATACTTCTCCATCAACACTCTCACTCTCTTTGGCAGCATTAACCTGTACTGATGCTCACTGATCAAAGAGTGTTACAACAACTTTTTCCCCATATCTTCATGGTATGGCTCATCAACTCATTACAGTACAGAATCAGTGATAAGGTTTCAAATGATACTTATTATGCCCTCTTGTCTTGCTAGACCTCAGTGCATTGCTCAGTATCATTTACCATAATATTTTTTTGCAGAGATGTGAATGTCGTAGGAATTAACGATACTGCACTACACTTTGAATCACGTCTATCTAATCGATTCCAATTTGTTCATGTAAATGGAAAGTCCTCATCACACACCAATGTTAATTATGGAGCTTCACAGGGCTCTGTGCTAGAACCATTCCCACAGCATGCATTTTCAATACTACACAGCTCTATCTATCAATGAAGCCTGATAATGCACATCAATTAGTTAAACTGCTGGGATGTCTTAAAGACATAAAGACCTGGATGGCCTCTAATGAGGAAAACATTTTTTGACCAGGATCTGTTATTTGTGTAAAATTGTTTTTTCGCATTTGCGTAAAATCTTTAAAGATTAAAAACATCCTGTCTCAGGGTGATGCTAAAAAAAAAAAACTAGTTCATGAATTTATTATTTATAGGACTACTGTAATTTATTACCAGCGGGGTGTCCTAAAAACTACCCGAAAAGCATTCAGCTGGTCCAAAATGCTGCAGCAAGAATACTGACAGGAGCTAAAAAGACAGGATATTTCTCCCGTGTTGGCTTCTCCTTATTGGCTTCCTGTTAAATCTAGAATCACATTTTAAAATCCTTGTTCTGACATACAAGGTTTTGATTAATTAGGTACCATATCACCCCAATAGAGCACTTTGCTCTCAGACTGCTGGCTTACTTGTGGTTCCTAGGATATTTAAAAGTGGAATGGAGGGCTGAGCCTTCAGCTTTCAGGTCCCTGTTTACAGTGTAGATTTAAGAAAAAGAAAGCCTCTCTACTTCAAAGATTAAGCTTAAAACCTTCCTTTTTGATTAAACATGTAGTTAGGGCTGGATCAGGTGAATTATCCCTTAATTGTGCTGTAATAGGCTGCTGTGGTTTTTCATCCCCACTGTCACCAAGTGTGGCTCATAGGGAGTCATTTGTTTGTTGGCATTTTCTCTATATTTTTGTAGGGTCTTTACTTAACAGTATAAAATGTCTTGACATGACTGTTGTTGTGATTTGGCTCTATATAAATCAAACTGAATTCAATTGAATTATTACAGCTCACCCTTGTTCTTCACACGCAGTACCTGTACAAATCTTCTCCATTACATCCTCTCACTCTCCAGGATGGTGTTAAACAATCTTGTCAAAAAGTCCCCTGTCCTCTCTCCTGAACATCTCCATACTGTCACAGGTATGTCATCTAGATCTACCACCTTTCCACTCTTCAAAACTAATCCTCTGCACTTTCTGATTTACTAAATGTAGTCCATCCATCTTCCTCTCTCTCATGTTCTTCATTTATTAACTTCTAAAAGTACTTTGCATCTTCTCAACACACTCTCTTGTTGGATTAAAAATTTTAAATGCAATCTATTATCTTGTCAAAACCTTCCCTTAATTTCAGTCTCTGTCCTTAATCACTCTAAGCTGCTGCACATCCTTTCCAATTCGATCTCTCTGTTTAGCCAATACAAGTCTTCTTCTCTTTCCTGAGTGTCCAGCCTGACATACAATTCACTTTAAGCCTTTTCCTTTGCCATCTCTCTCTCTTTGCTGTACACCTAGCTCCAAAGGTTCACTCACTGCCGCCTAACATTCCTTCCCCCTGTCCTCTTTGTCTCTTGCTTCTTTGTCTTTAGCCAACAGTAGCACAGTTTCCACCATTACCCAGTTGGCCAACAGCACTGGAGGTGGTCGTTGTTAACGCAGACTCCAACCGATCCAGTATGGAAATCTTATTCTTGATGATCAGCATGTTTGATTTGGCAAAGATTTTATGCCGGATACCCATTTATCCCAGCTTGAGACCGGCACTAGAAGTACACTGGCTTGTTCCCCCCCATGGCTAGGTTGTATTTATTTACAAACAGTATATAAAAAGAAAAATATTTGGCTCATCTTTTCCTTTGTTTTCCCGCTCAACTCAAACACAGGCAGGAAGCATTATGTTTATATAATGCTATATAATAATATAAAAGTTCTATCCAAAGAAAAATCACCTGTTTTTATTTTAGTTCTGTAGTTAAAAAAATACAAACATACCATAAACATAATTTCCAAACATCTATTGTTACTCGTTCCTGTTTAGACCGTTGATCTTAAACTAATGGACATGAGGGGATTTTCCCACAGGCTTCCAGCTGAATGAATATTTTAGGAGTTTGCTGAGGTATGAACCCTCACACATATCCAGTGACATCTGCATCTCTTTCTCTTTCAGTTAAAAGAAACTGGTCACAGTGTTTATGGGCATGTGGTAGCCTGAATCTTATTGTCAAACTACTTAAGCAGAAAAAAGGTGCTCCAGACACACAATGAAGCTGCTATATAGTCACAGTTCAAAACAAACATATAATTCAAAACAAGAGCTTAAGTAAGCACTTTCCATGAGTCATTATAGGATTTTAAAAAACTAATTTAATTAAATGTGCTGGCCAAGAAATATATGAGTTGGGGAGTGTGGATTGTACTGGAAAAATACAGTATGTAAAGTAGATGACACCGTCTGAACAACAGATAATGCACTTCCTGACCTAATAAAAGCACACAGCAACAACAGTAATATTATGTACAATCATTAAACCTGGCATAATGCAGTACAGGACATAACTGAAATATTAATATCAACTAAGTACCTATAACAAGATTTGAAAGGCCATTGAGTGTTTTGAAAAACTTGATTATATGATTATTGTAATGCTATCTGTATGCTTGGGCACATCACTAACCAGGTATGATTTCAACTGGACAT
Source organism: Pelvicachromis taeniatus (assembly GCA_015108175.1). Lineage (NCBI taxonomy): Eukaryota > Metazoa > Chordata > Actinopteri > Cichliformes > Cichlidae > Pelvicachromis > Pelvicachromis taeniatus. The sequence goes on from VURO01048096.1 coordinate 154,570, forward strand.
TAATGGCAGCTGCTAAAATACCACATAGACGGCATTTTCCATGAGGCCACAAAGTAAGGAGGAAAGCTCTCGCAGAATCAGCATCAATCTCACCATCCAGATGAACAGACTGGATCAGTCTGCGCCTGTGTGATATGTGGGAATTGTACCTGCAGGTACCTTAAATATCGAGTTCAGACAGAGGTGATGCCCCAAAGCTTTTAACAAGCCATGCAGCAGGGCTTCAAAACAAAGATCCAGATTTTGACAACAACAGCACAGATCATGTTCCTCTTATCAGATGAGGAAAACTAGGTGAAAATGCTCACATAAAGCTATAAAGGTGTCACAATATGGTTAGGAAAGAGCCGCTTGATTTGCTTTAGCGACAAGTTCTTTACCTCAATATTGTGATTTATTGGCGATTTCTCCCAGTTAACATGTTCTTCCTGTTATTTCTCGCTAAAACAACTTTTTATTACAACGTACCAACTTGAAATCAGTGATTTCCTTTCCCAGAGTTTAAACACTTTGTACAGTATATAAATATTTTACTGTGGGGATTATTGCACGCATTTGATTTTGGGTTTCTAATGTCAACATGAATTTTAACACATTGGTGTTAAAAATACATCAGTACCACTTCTCAGTTTCTCTGCTGAATGTGTGTCCTTCATTTAAAGCTCCCTGGGGAGCTACTTTTTAAAAAAAATATGTAGTTTTCATAAAACTTTACCATTACACTAACAACAGTTCAAGGTATATAAGGGAATTGTGCTTTTATTATTATTTATTTTACATTTTTGAGTCTTCATAACTTTGAACCTGGATGTCAGTAAAAAGGAGACCCGTCATATACTAACACTTAGGTTGACCAGCCATCAACCCTACATGATGATGGCTTTCAAATGTTTAACTAAAATGCCAATTTTTCCCCTGAGAATGCTCAAAAATCTGATTAAACAGCCAGGTGTACCAAACCCTGTTTCTGCTATTACCCTGTACTTTGCTTCTTTTACTAAAGAAAGTAGACGATCATGTTTCCCCGTTTTAGTCCTATAATTTAAATTTGATTTGATACAAATTAGACTAGAAGACTGGGAAATCATTCTCAGGTGAATACAAGTAGCTAAATCTGTACACACACTCTTTTATGAAGACTTTTTTATGAAGCCAACTTTCTGTTAGCCAACTGAAAACTCAAGATGAACGTCGACAACAGCAAGAAAAGTCTTCTTTTTTGAGATTATGTAAACTACACTTCCCTTTGTGCATGATCTTTGTGTCAAATGATACACATTCAACTTTGTAGAAGTCGTTTTGTGATTTTCTTTAGTTTGTTTTTACATTTTCAAACAGGGTGTGGTGTGCAATAGCACAAGTAAGATTTGTCTCAGTTGCATCTCCTGAATGGATTCATCTCTGAACCTCAAAATCTTGTTTATTTCTCTTATTTATATTTAGTGCAGGTTGTCTCCTTGAAGGTCTCAGGTTCAGTATGCTTCCATGTATTTAACTGCACAAGATACTGAACTCCAAGTACCTGCTGATACATCTATCAGTCCATTATGTGTGCATGAGTATTAAAACTGTGACTGTGGATGGGATGCAGTGTACAGTGTGTTTTGAGTGCAAGGTGCGAGTTAAGAAAAAGCATCAACTACAATCCATTAACCATGGACTAAACCAGGAGAGGGTAGAACATCGACCAAGTAACATTATGAATGCTGAGAATGTACTTCTTGTATTAATTACACGAGTAAGCCCATATGACATACATTTCAACAGCAAATTTGTGCAACAGTCACTTAGCATCAAGAAGGTCCAAACACTTGCTCGTCAGGTTAACTGGTGATTCTAAAGCTGGTTTTGGAGTGACTGTTTGTTGATCATATATGCCTTTTAAAAAAAGAAAAAAGAAGCTGATGGCATGACGTGCCACCACAGGAGAGATGAACCAAGGGTGTGGATCAGATACATAAAATTCAAATGAACAACACAGGAATAGAATGGCACCTCATGAATGTTAAAATTGTGCTTCAATGGTGTAAAAGGGTTTTAAGTTATAAATTTGATTTACTGGAATTGAAAAATGTAAAAAAAAAAAAAAAATCAAAAAGTACATTTCTAAAATGTATCCAGTATCTGAAATTCTGAAGTTGTCTCTAAGGTGGAAATGACAGTGAAGTTGGAAAATGCAGAAGTTTCGACAACTCGAGTGGGATTTTTCACAGTGCTCCAAGTGGACAGACCTGCAAATTCTGCTGCTTGCATCCACTTTCGAAAGATTGTTTCAGTTATCTGCTGCACTAGAAATACTGTAAACTGTACATATGCTGTGGCCAGTTTTCCTAAAGTGTTTCAGTGTTAGCATCATTACATCAAAGTGAGTTCAGTCCGCCCCAAATGCAAATTGTCTAAACTGGTCAGCAAAACCACCAGTTTTACCCAGCCACTTGATTAGAGACTTTTAGGCTCAGATATGCTCTGAAGTGCTGATATAAGACTAAAAAGCCAGCACAGGTCTGTTGTGACAGTATGTGCAGACTGATGTGACGAATACAAGTGTCAGCAGATGCCTAGGATGTTACCCCGAAGTGAAAAATGTTTGCAGGAGAAGAGATGTAATCTGCAAAGCTGCTAGCGAACATACAATAAACACACAAAGGACAGGACATGAAAGCAGAGCAC
>VURO01048096.1:160095-172409 GCA_015108175.1 Pelvicachromis taeniatus
CTTTTCCCCACTAACGTTCCTTCTTTTGGCTGCTTGCTTGCTTTCCTTGTTTTTGATCGTATGAAACAACGTTGTTAGAAGAGCAAAACGGCAAAACTAATAACAAAAAGCCAAAAAAAAAAAAAAAAGAAGACCATGAGAGCTGTCATAGGAGAAAACAATAAAATAAACACAGCTCTAGTTTTTTAGTCTACAGGCAGACAAAACTACTTTCAGGTGCTCCCTTATTAGTAAGGGGCTGCACAAAATGATTGATTTCTTCTGCCCTCTGCTGGCTTCCTAAAGTACTTTAGTACAGAGAAAAAAAACACATCAAACCTTATTTTTGCTGCGCTTTGGAAAACAACGTGTGACTACATGTTTTCCACATCACTACTTTTTATACACTTCCATTAGGGCCCATATCAGACCAGCTCCATTAACAATCACATTTTTTTGGCAGCATAACACAAAGTAGCAATAAAATGACGTAATATTCAAGTTATTTGACATTCAAAATTAAAACTGTAAATGCACTCTTGCTTGGTAGAGAAGCAACCAAGGCTATTTTTCATATACTTGTTATTAAGATTAAGATCATGTATCAAATTAAATTGTCTTGATGCTCAATCATCCAGTAAAGTAAATCCCAAAAAGCTTCTGTTCATTTGGACGTAGCGTTTTCAGTGGCATAAACGTTTCGTCACTCATCTAAGTGACTTCTTCAGTCTCCGCTGACTGCAGGTTTCCCCAACCTTATAAACAGTACATTTGCATAATGACGTTTATGCCACTGAAAATGCTACGTCCAGATGAACAGAATCAACTTTTAGGGTTTTCAATTTAAATATTCTTTTGCCATTTTCATGGCAGACTGGAATTCAGCCACAATGTTTTGTAAGAAGTTATATTTCTGCATTGAGGTTTGAGCACCTCTCCACAGCATTTACATGCTACCATTACATATTATTATACCGTTTTGTGGTCTCTCAGCATTCATCTTTTCTTTCTACTTTTTCCTCTCCTCAAATGATTTCAGCAAATCATTACCATCCTTGAATCTAGAAGGAGACTTTACTCTCCCTTTCACCAGCTGTTTACTCACAGTAGCTTCTATCCTTAATGATGCAGAATATCACCAACTTCACATATATAGAAACAGACTAGTATTTAATTGGCTGTTCTATATGTATAGTGTTGTCTGGGATAAGCAAACAAGACAAAATTTAGCAAATTTAAAAAAGTAAGAAAGTTGGATGAAAGAAGTTTCTTTTACCACTTGGTGGCAGCAAACACAAACTTGCCATTTAGACAGACAACAAATACAAAAGTCAAGATTTAAGCCTCTTTTGGTCCCGTTTGTGGTCTCTACCAGCTGCTAAGGAAAATACAGCCCTTAGGTCGTTAACGATTTTTCATCAGCTCGTCACTGTGCCTGCTTGCAGCCAAAAAAAGGCTGTGAGAGCGTGAGAGTGAACCGAAACGGTAAACCTGCAGGCAGAACAGCTGAACAATGAGCTGAAACGCATTACGGCGCACCATAAACTCCATTTGAGCAGCAGACTTGGGTCACAAGTTCCTGTGTGACCACAAATGATCCCGTTCACCCTGCCACAAAACACATTCATTTAATATGCAAGACAAATAAATAATGCCGTTTAGGAGTAATGAAAATAAACATGCAACAGAAACCCTTTCTGTCCTCTGATATGATTGAGTCAGCTAGTTGGAAGTGAAACAAACGAAAACTAATCCCTAATCCTCGAACCTGGACGATTTCCAATTCAGATCTCCTCCTGGTGTGTTATCCCAGTCTGGGCCTGAGGTGGGCTCATAGAGCAGTGGAGATACTCTCCCTCAGGATACACTTACCGAACCCTCCTGATCCTCCTTTCTCCCGTTACCATGACAACATAGACCGTAGCCTCCAGCTAAAGAAGCAAGGCCGATCGGATCCTGTTGCAATCTCTTTCTTGCTCTCTCCTCTCTCCATCTTTCCCTGGCATTCTCTCCCTCTCTTCATCTCCCAGTCTGTCTCTACCCATCTCTCATTTCACAGGGGAGAAAGAAAGTGGGACATAACACCCCCCCCCCAAAAAAAATAAATAAATAACATACAACAACATAAGAGCCCCACTCAAACTGGTAACCCTTCGGCAGTGGATCGTAACTATGTGCTGTAGCCATGGAGGTCGCAGGTGTAGATTTATATTCTGCTTAAATAATCTGTGTTAAATGATTCATAATTGTGAGATAATAAATCTAAAATGGGGCAAAATTGCAATAATTTAAAAAACCAATGTATAAAATAAAAGGCAGATACATCAAGTATTATTTAACTTCAAAACATGAGAACTGCCTCTTTAATGGTCCAAATTTGACAAAATGAGACAAGCAAACTACATCAAGGCAAATTCAAGTTGCCTGTAAGGCTTTTGAAAAAGTTTTTTAAAGGGTATTTTCATTTTGAGCCACAAAGGGGATTTTGATTAGAATGTATATTGATGGTATAAGTCTTTACCAACCAAAAAGTAACAAGTCTAAAAAAACAAAAACAAAACAATGTTCAACATATCAGGTATAACTTGGGGATGTGCTGTATTCAAGCTTACAGACTTAAACGCTGATATACTTCTGCCTGCCCACAGATACTGCACATCTGCAAGCCACATTGCAACCCACCCCCATCCCAGCCTGCCCTGTTCGATACAAAAGCCTTGATGCTGCTGCTCTCCCCGTCTGGTTTTCCACATATCTGTGAGGAAGGGTGGAGAGGTGCAAGAACAAAGACATGCTGCCAAATATATACCACTGCAGATGGAAATAATCTTCTATGGTGGTTGTGACAAATAGGAGTTCAGTGAAGATGAAATTCTTTGACGCTGACGAAGCAAACACATGCAGATTGTATTTGTGCTTCAGAGTTTCTAGTCTGTGTGGCTCACCATCCATTCCATTGTGCTGCTCATAGGTACGCTTGCCTAGGATGGTGGGAGAGCCGTTGTTGAGGATGGGAGAGGACTTTATAGGTGTCAGACTGCCTGTAGAGATTGACCCTCCGCGAGTTGGTGGATTAGGCTTGGATGGACGGGGATGTGCTTCTGAAACATGAACAGAGACACATGAAGAAAAGGACAGAAGAAATAAATTCATTTTGTTACAATATCTAGCCCAAGGTATCACATCCAGTTAAAAGTGACTTGGAAAAACTAGAAACTGAAAAATGAACATGTAGTGGCAAATTCATCTCACCTAAATACCGAACAACAGACTCCAGAGGTTTACGTTCCACAGGTTTCAGTGGCAAAGGCTTTTTTGGCCTGTCTGGTAACCGCAGAGCACCTGCACACATTCAGTGAAACAACACAGTCATTAGAACTATGAGGAAGTGTACAGAGTGCCCAAAGGTTATAACATGTCATAGGTATGCATGAGTTGGGTTCTTACATTCTGCTTTGATGGCTGCTGTGTTGACTGGGAGGTAGGGGTGCCTGGCCAGATATCGAGGTCTGATGATGTCCTGGCAGAGGCGACGTGCCATCTGTGTTAGGCTGGTGGTCTGCAGGTAAAAAGCCTGCCGGGTCTTTACAGCAAACTTGGGGCTGCCGCTGTGGCGAAGGGGCAGTCCATGGGGGCTCTAGAGATGGTTTGGAGAGATGAGAAACATCTTTTATAAGAAAAATGTAGAACAGCCTGTACTAGTGGAAATGTGTATTTACAGTTGAATGCTAAATGATGGATTAGGAAGAGGTCAATTTATCACAGGCCTGAAGACAAAGAAAACATCTGGACTAAATCATTGTCTGATAGGAATTTTCAGGCTGCCAAAGGGAAAGATGGAGATGCCTAGAGTGCTTTTTAACGCCCCATAAAGTACTCATAAAGACAGTTTAGGTTTGACACCTCAGTATATGTCAATAAAGTTGTCTGATGACCATTAAAAAAAAAAAATTAGTTTTTTTTCCCAGGGTAGCTGCATTACGGAAGCAGAGAACGGCCGTATCCGTTAATAATATTTTTCTCTCGTTATCTCGAGAAAACGGATTTGTTTTCTTGTGATAACGACTTATTTATCCCGAGAAATTTATCTCGAGAAAACGGTGGTCCGGTTTTCTCGTTATAATGAGATAAATAAGTCGTTATTACGAGAAAACGAACCATGTTATGTTATCACGAGATGATTAAAACATTCTCGGGACAAACGTTTGTCAATTAATTGTTGAAAATGGCACATGAAGGAACGTTGATCACTGATCAACTCATCAGATGATATTTCAGTCGAGGTCTAACACAAGCTGAAATTGCGATCACGAGAAAACGGTTTTGTTTTCTCGTGATAACGAGTTATTTATCTCGTTATCATGAGAAAACCGCACCACCGTTTTCTCGTGATAACAAGATAAAAATATTATTAACGGATACGGCCGCTCTCGGCTTCCGTACAGAACTGAGCAAAGCCCCCCAAAAACTCTGGAGTTTATTTGAAATAACACTGAGGACATATCCTCCAAAAGCTCTTGGTGTAATTGTTTTGCACCAGAGTGCAATTATCGTGTTTACATTACATGTGCACAAATGACCCGTAGCCGTAAGGGTGGAAAAAATGTATCCGTTTTTGATTTACGGCCTAAAAATGATCTAAAAAGCGCAGCGGAGAAAACATCCAAGGAGCTGAATGTTACACCAGTCAAAGGGTAAATACATATTTTGTTCTTCAGTAGTCTGCTTAATATGCCATGACCTTTTACACAGTCACTGTAACACAACAATCACGTATTGTATAATCACCACATACAGCTGCTATGCTGGAAAACCAACATTTATGAGACAAATATTTAGCTAACATCTGAAATGTGTTCTTGTCTACTGTCATTATTGAAAATTGTCAACACAAACAACAAATTTGACATATATTTTCTTGCATTTTTATGTAAATGGACGATATAAATAAGATTAAGGATGTAGCAGTAAGCTCGGGGAGTGTCCTAAAGGCTTGGTAAGCACCACACTGAGACACAACTAGAAGCAGACCATTACTTCCTTTGCAACTGTCTTGGATGTATACATCCAGCGTCCAGACCCGTCTTGAACAGTGACGCCCTGGCTCCAGTGCCATTCCTACTGAAGCTAAAGCTGCCCAGTTCAGGAGGAGACAGAAGAACGTGTGGGTTTATTAAACAAAACACCAACGTTCTGGGAAGCTGGAGTGAAGACCACAGCTCATTGGAATGGGTTTGGACAAACCCGACAGACCGCAAACACACTCTCTCTCATAGTTTACACAACTGAAATGGATCAAATATCAACACATTACTTCAAACATGGTTTAAACGCCCTTGATCGATTTGCTGATATGATTGTAAATGGGATGAAGAGGGACTTTTCCAGTTTCATGAGCGCTTTTCCCACTCTTGCATGAAATAGCTTTCAGGCAGCAACGCCTACTTAGACAAGAGGTTTTAAGGTCACGTTTACAGCAGCTGTAATACAGAATAACATTATTTGAATTTTTTAATTTAAGAAGAACTCCAGAAACATAAAGTTGTATTCGAAGGAATCCAAACTTTCCATGGAGCTTCATTTTCAATCCAAGTTTTCAATATTCAAAAAACCTTCGTGCATTTCCCATTTTCACAAACGCATCTAGATAAGTACTGTGTGTGCACACTGGATACCTCCAGGTGAAGCTTAAATAAACACTGTAAATGAAGATGTTAAGGACGTGGGCACCAGGCCAAACCATACACTGAAATGTACGACCAGGCCTGCGAGGAGGAAGGATACGCCCAAACAGCTGCTATCATTTGATCCAGGGCCTCCCTGGCAGTCAGCGGGGCTGCACATCCTAATGCTGCTGTCAACTTGTTTCGAGGCTTGAACGGACACAGAGCTGCTCGAGGCTGTGAACGCCGCTGCTGCTGACAGGTTTTGACAGTACAGGCCTGTCTGACACACGGCCAAGATAAAGTGTACTCTAACTGACTCCATTATCAGTTTACAAGTGTCAGAATAAAGGAGGGCGGCAAGGCAGCAGAATGAGCTTCTCTTTGTAATGTCTAAGTACTTAACTAGGTATGAAGCATTATATAAGAAAGGAGGAATATGCAAACTGGAAAAATGTAGATGTAAAAAGTCAAATGTAACACAGCAATACAATATATAAAAGCCTATATCTGTACCTCAGAGTCATGGACTGAAATGTAACTATGGTAACAAGGTTTAAGTCATCATCCTCCAGAGTTTCATGAAATCGAATCTTGCTTTTGGCTTTTTTCTTAAGTAAAAAGTTGTGAAATCCGTCAATATCTCCCAGATTTCAAACTGCCTTCAAAAGCATAGACTGTATATAGAAGATGCAAGGAGCCTCCAGGACTGAAAAGCAAGGTGCTACTAAACCTGTATTACTTCTAATGACCTCTTCTTGGTTGAAGTCTAGCCATAAAAAGTCTAACAAGCTTTCAAACAAGAAACTAGACTTTTTAAAGTCCGGTTTCTTTCTTGGACTGGATGACGGAGAACCTACACAGAGCTAATCATACAAACATCTAAAAAATAAATATAATGTCTCACTTGATTTATGACAACAGTAAACAACCTTCCTTATAGATTTGACATTTATTTGGATAATTTCAAGTCTTATTTGATACGAGATGAGTTTCATTTTTTAAAATTTTGGTTACATTCAGAGCAAAACAGATGACAAAATGATAAAACAGTACATGCTCTAGGGTGTGGTTACGTCACGATAGATGTGTTTAGAGGTGCAGGAAGGAAGTTTTATTGTTACCTTGTTCTTTTTTAAGCATTAGCTGAAACTGGCTTTCAGATTAAAACGCACCTTTCTCTATCCAAGCTAGCTAGCATTTCATTGTCACTCCTCCCATCTAAACATGCTCATATCCTGCAATGGCAATGGCCATCTTTTATATACAGTCTATGATTTACACCCACATTAAATCGCGCCGATTACAAAACCCATTCTGGACCTGTATCTGATGTATTCTGTCATGGTCAGTTACTATCACAGCTTTATTGTGTGATTTTGAACACAACTTATTGTGTAAAACTTGACAGTTTTGCGCAAAAGCATTGCATATCCCCAAATTACACAACTCAAATCTGAAACCATAACATAAGTGAAAACTGTATGCACTCCACTGAGCTGGAATGAATTTTTTGGGGTGCTAAAATTCCACTTCTATCTGGCCAAGGATCTTTCTGCTTGTCTTACAAATCTACTGCTGCATAACCCAGCACCTCCACATCCTTCAACAAGATTCAACAAGTTGTTCTAATACATAATTTGTCCTAACTGTCTTAATTAGCAGAAACGGAGCTGACATCTAAATCAGACCTGTGCTTTCTCTTTGTCTTAAAGGCTGTGGGAAGTAGCAGACCAGTCAGGAGTCCCAAACTTGTACAGCGGTTACATGTGTGCGCCACATGAGAAATGATAAGATGCCTGAGGTTCAACAAGTGTCTGAGAAGAGCCCAGCAGTAGCAGAGCGTGGGTGTCTATTTATCTGCTGTTCAGGGTGGAAAAGGCCACATCCACCCACTCCGTCTGGACATGTTGCTTCCAGTCATTTCCATTTGCATGGCGATGACGGCAGACTGGTCGAGATGAGACAAGCACATCCTGTGCTTCCCAACAAAGTGACGAGGCCTCGCTATTATCGTCTGGTTTCTTCACTGACCACAAAAACAGCTCAGCTGAAATTACAATATCAAAGATTTGATATCACCAAAACGATCAAATGTAGACATCCATGAACTGTGTGTCATCTGTGGGGTTAAAATGTGATAATGTGTCTCAATATTTTACATTTCAAATCCAGCATTACATGCAACTTAAAAACAAAAAAGTGTGCTGAATTTACACAAAGCCCTTGCTAGTGGCTGACCCGCTTTATAATATTTAAATTTGCTCTAGTTCTGCATTTACACCACAATAAACTTAGATGTCAGTGGGGCTCCTGTGCTGCTGTGTTCAGGTCCTTTGTGTACTTCAAACAATTGCTAAAGCTAAAAAGCTACAACTAATCTAAACAGCTAATAAATGCAGATGTTTTAATTTGTCACATCAAAGATCCAGCGAGGCCAGAAACAGTCCTCAGAGATTCTTGTCTATACTGACATGCCAGCATCACACAGTTACTGCAGATCGGTCTCCTGGGATCTCCACCAATCTTCCACCACATCTAAAAGGTTCGTAATTGGTTGGAGTACAGTGTCTTTGATCTTTGTGGCATGGTGTGTTATCCTGCTGAAAGCAGCCATTAGGACATGTATACACTGTGTTCATAAAGAGACGATAAAGGGTCAGAAACAATCCTCAGGTGTTTAAATGACACTTAGGTGGGGCTATGGGGGACTAAAGTGAGCCACGAAAAAATCCAGACCACCACCCACACCACTACACCACCAGCCTGAACTGTTGATATAAGCAAGAATGGATCTGTGCTTTCATGGTGTGTAAGTCAATAGGTCTGTCCCAAAACCTAGGCCGCATCCTTCGTGGACCGCATTTGAAGGCCGATTACGTAACAGTGACGCGACGAAGGCTGTCCCAAATTTGTAGACTCCTTCAAATGTGGCCGACAAATGCGTCCTTCATTTCCCCGAATTTGAAGGACGGGGTGGGTGTATCCTTCATGGCTCAACACATCCCAGAATTCATAGCGCGGCCCAGCCGATTCCAGTTTCCAACAATAGCGGCAGCTACTCCGTTTTAATATTACTCTTATTACTCTTTCTGGGTCACAAAATAAACTGTTAAGATATTTTCAGGCGAGAATGTAGCTGTGTAAACTTCAAATATCTGCTCGGTTTATCAAAACATCGTGTATTTGCAAATGCTCCGACGTTTTCAGAGACGTCTGTTACCCACCAGCTCGATCGCTGAGCGGGTCGTCAAGGCTCACTAGAGCCAGCAAAAATAGCGAACTCCCGGTACATCGTTTTCAAACCCCCCGCGGTCCGCGATCGAGCTGGTGGGTAACCGACGTCTCCGAAAACGTCAGAACACTTTTACAAATATGTGACGTCCTGAGTAAATCGGTTTGTTTTCACTCAGCTGAATGAACGTCAAACAGAAAACTGATTAAACAGAAGTGTGAGATGGTCGAGAATTTACTCCAGTGTCCTGTTATATTTTAGAGAGCAAGGAGCAGACGGCTGAGTTTATTCAACTCCACCGAGACAGCTGGTGACGCAAATCTGAAGGCTAGACCGCCCCATTTCTCGAGCCTCGCACTTTTGGCCTTCTCAGTCTTCGAAGGACCCGGCCCACATAGACCGCGAAAGCCAGGTCCTCCGAAGGATGCAGCCTAGGTTTTGGGACAGACCTAATTTCTTGCGAGTGACAGGTGTGGCACCTGATGCGGTCTTCTGCTGCAGTAGTTCACCTGCTTCGAGGTTCCTCGTGTTGTGCCATCAAAGATGCTCTTCTGCATACCTTTACAGCAATCATAGCTACGAGTCAACCAAACGTAGCCATGCCATAGCTTATCTACACTGTAACTGGTCTCCCCTCTTGTTATCAAAGCTATTGTGCAACATTTCATTTAGCAAAGCGGTTGAGCAGCATAAAACCTCTGTTAGCTTGCTCACTAACAGGAGCTTAAGTCATGTCTCTTTTGTCATTTTTACCGCATAAAGTCTCTAAATAAAACCCATTTAATGACATTTGGGTTTAAATTTTAAAAGGTTTGGAAAGCAGAATTTAAGTTCTTTGCAAAGCACTGTCTCATTTCTGTTTGAGAACTGGAGTTTAAACTTTATTTGTATTCTGAAGATTTCAACTATAAAAAGGAGTGACTGGTTTAAACAGTGGCGTTAAGCTTTTCTTCAGACATAAGGGAGTCTCTTTTATGGGAAAAGTCTTTACTTGACAGTGATTGATATTTTTAAGGACAGAGTATGACAAAACAAGTTTCCATCTTTGAACAGAAAAAACCTCGGCGGCCGTCAGCGTCTCGGAGCTGTCCGATGTGGAAATGTTGGTCTGAAGCTTCAGCTTCACCATTCAGCCTTTTGTTCCCAGCAGTCTGTAAAAGGCATCCAGTGTGGTAAAGATGTTAAGAAGTCACATGCTAAAAAAGCTAATTATATGGTGGGTGATTTTACCAGTCTAGGCCCTTCTTTGGGAACACACAGGCTCCCCTCGAGTTACAGTAAAAGTGGCAGACGATCGGAGGTGGCACACCGTAGAAATACTTCAGGGAAACCCGTCCGCCCACCTCACCGCCCCCTCTGCATAGCTGTGTGCAAAGCTTGCGTGAGTCAGCCGGGACTCAGGTTGGTGTCTGAGGTGAATCATGCCTTCCTAACTTCAAAACAAATCCATGTGACTTGTTGAACGCTTCCATCTGTGACTGGCGAGCAGGGCTGTATCCAGTGGAAACATATTCGTTTGTCCCAGCGAAGTGACAGATTCAAACTGGCAAATCAATTGCAAATTGCAGGCAAGTTTTCAGCTTTCAGAATCAATACAACAAAAAAAGACGCTAAAATGCTAAGTGATAAAAAATCACTTTAAAGTTTGCTGTGGGCGTAAAATCACACACAGTCATTTCATCCATTGCTAATGGAAAAAGTATTTATTATAGCAGCAGTAAGTCAATTTCTATAGTCAACCAACCAACCAACAGTTGTCTCCTCTCGCCACAGTGAATTACTTGTGGTCTGTCAGTGTGACACACAAACACAGACTGCACAATGAAAACCTTGCAGAGAGTAGTTCGGTTGCTTGAGTTGCAGCCGGAGTTAAACCTCTCACTAGGGGCTCATGCATTACAAAGGAAAACACATGGCGCATCCATCCTGCATTTATGATCTCTTCATTTTTATTCTGGCCACTCAAAGCTGCCACATCAAGGAGAGGACATGAGGCAGAATGGTTTAGGCAGACGACGAGAGCGCGGGGGACCCCGACCCAGAATCCTTTTCAAGAGTCTGACCGCACAGAGACCAAAGACGGCTCGCCCACATCAAAACCCTGCCTGGGGATTAAGTGAGCCTCAAGAGGCCAGTCATGTTTATCATGCAGGTCCCTGCTAAGTTACTGACTGAATCCATACACCTGACAGGAGTGGAACCCTTTGAAACTGCTCTGTGTAAACCTGGAGGGTACATTTGCTTTGGAGCAATATTAAGTGGATAGGTGGCCAGTGGAAATAAACCTTATTAGACCAGAACCCCGTGGGGAAGGCTTTAAACAACAACGGTGGGTTCAAGTCTAGATTTTAATCATCTGGTAAGACTAGGGGTTGAATCCAAATGCATACAATATTATGGCTACAGGTGAACCAACTGTTTACAGTTATAAAGAGCAGCAACTTGAGTGATGAGCTTTATTGTCACTTTACGATATTTGTTATTGTCCTCTGAAAGTATTTCAGGGGTGCAGAATTTGTCCTTGATCTTTGTTGAGTCAACATTTTTCAATGAGTTGTGCCTCTACAAACAGTTCAGGACAGCGTGTTGGGCTGTAAAATGGAATTTTTAGGTGTTAAGTCATCAAGTGTTCATTTACTTAAGAGGCGCTAGTAGACAGAATTTTGTTATTTTTGCATAAAGACAGCCTAGCTGTTTACCACTGTAACCAGCCTCTTTGCCAAGTGAAGCTAACCTACTGCTTTTAGCTACATATTTAAAGTGGACAGACAGAAGATTAACATTTTCCAACACATTAATAAAATATTAAACTGTGCCTTTCTGCTATTATCTTCTCATCTCCAACGATTGCAATTGGTCCAAAGTGCCGCAGCACGTCTTTTGTCCGGCACTAGAAGATATGATCCCATCACCCCCGTTCTAGCCAACTTACATTGGCTTCCTATTAAGTATCGAATCGATTTTAAAATACTATTGTTCACGTATAAAATCTTAAATAACATGGAACCTGACTACTTAGTGGATCTCCTCTGTTTGTATAGCTCTAAGACAACACCAAGATCAACGGGTCAACTGCTCTTAGTGCAACCTAGGTCTCGGCTGAAGACCACAGGCGACCGTGCCTTTGCCATTGCCGCACCTAAATTATGGAATAATCTTCCCCTTGACATTCGAGCATCAGATTCCATTCAATCCTTTAAGTCACGACTAAAAACGTATTTGTTTAACCTGGCTTTCGAGACAACTCAGTGTGGTTTTTATCTGTCTGCCTATTTATTATTTTATATTTGTTCTGTACTATATTTTATATTGTGATTTTATCCGTATTATGGCCTCTGGAAAGCACTTTGGTGTACTTTTGTCTTTAAATGTGCTATACAAATAAACTTTATTATTATTATTATTATTATTATTATTATTATTATTATTATCTTTAT